>PVIH01022701.1:11214-26639 GCA_004025045.1 Sigmodon hispidus | reverse complement strand
GATGTACTCACTCACTAGTGGTCTCTAAACAAACAAACAAGAAAAAAAAAGCCAAACATGCCCAAGAGGCAAACCACAACCACCGAACAGCTTGGGATCAGAAACACCCTGGACTGACCCTTCAAACCCCAGTCCAACTATAGGAACACCTGACTCACTCTTGAGGGAGGGGGGAAAGAACTGGATTTGGCCAGAAGTGCAAACTGATCTAAGCATTATTGGGTCAGTGGGACCATAGGACTGTCTGCTCCCTGCCCAGGGAGGGGATGGGGAGTTGCAGAGAAGAAAAATGACCAGATGTGTTGGGAGGGGGAAGAGACCTTGAATAAGGATATACAGGGATGGAAAAAAAATTCAGAGGGAAAGATGAACACAAAGAAATATTTGTGTAACAATCTTATTTGTATTTCCACCCTTAATAAGCCATGCTTATGATTCTTATCCTCTATATAGTTATTGTTAACTCTTCCGCATTTTAAATTCTTTTTACTGTTTTTTTTCTTGATAAATACAAAATAAAGAAGGAAAAAAAAAAGTCCAAAAAGATTCAAGCCTATCACCCTGCACAAAACTCAAATTCAAATAGATCAAAGACCTCAACAAAGACCCAGCCACACTGAACTTAATAGAAAAGAAAATATGATATATCCTCCAATGCATTGATACAAGTGACCACTTCCTAAATATAACACCAATAGCACAGACACTAAGAACAACAATCAATAACTGGGACCTCCTAAAACTGAGAAGCTTCTGTAAAGCCAAAGAGGTAGTTCAGTTGAGTGATATTTAGTTTCCATGAGTTAGTAGGCTTTCTATGATTTTTGATGTTGTTGAACTCTAACTTTAAGTCTTGTGGTCTGATATGATACAAGGGATTATTTCCATGTTTTTGTATCTATTGAAATTTGCTTTATGACCAATTATGCGGTCAATTTTAGAGAAAATTCCATGTGGTGCTGAGAAATATGTATATTCCTTTGCATTTGAGTGGAAGCCTATATAAATATCTATTAAATCCATTTGCATCATAACCTCTGTTAGACTCCTTATTTCTTTATTGAGTCTTTGTCTGGTTGACCCATCCAAGAGTGAAAGTGGGGTATTGAAGTCTCCCACTATTAGAGTGGGAGAATTGATATGAGCTTTAATACTGTTTCTTTTATATAGATAGGTGTCCTTATATAGGGGCATAAATATTCAGGATTGAAATGTCATCTTGATCAAGTTTTCCTGAGATGAATAATTAATTTCCATCCTGGTCTCTTTTAATTGATTTTAGTTTGAAGTCTACTTTGTTATATATTAGGATGGCAACACCAGCTTGTTTCTTAGGGTTGTTTAATTGGAAAGTCTTTTCCCAACATTTACTCTGAGCCTGTGTCTGTCTTTGTGGTTGAGGTGTTTTTCTTGTATGCATTAGAAGGATGGCTTCTGCTTTGTATCCATCATGTTAGTGTGTGTCTTTTTATAGGTGAATTGAATCCATTGATATTAAGGGATATTAGTGACCACAGATTGATATTTCCTGTTATTTTTGGTGGTAGCTTGTATGTGTTTCCTTTCTCTGGGCTTTTCTTCTGCTGGATTATTGATTGTGGTTTCATGGGTGTATCTGGGATCATTAGGTTAGAGCTTTCCCTCTAGGTTTTCTGAAGGGCCAGATTTGTGGATAGGTATTGTTTAAGTTTGATTTTGTTGTGAAACATCTTGTTTACTCCATCTATGGTGATTGTTAGTTTTGCTGGGTATACTAGTCTAGGTTGGCAGCCATGCTCTTTTAGTGTCTGTAAAACTTCTGAGAAAGACCTTCTTGATTTCATTGTTTCCACTGAATAGTCAAGTGTGATTCTGATGGGTCTACCTTTATAGGTAAGTTGGCCCATTTATTTTGCAGCTGTTAATATTCTTTCTTTGTTCATTATGGTTTGTGGCTTGATTACTTACTATGTGGCAAGTGGACTTCTTTGGGGAGGTCAAATCTATTTTGTGTCCTGTAAGCTTCTTGTATCTTTATAGGCATTTCTTTTGTTAAGTTTAGAAAGTTTTCTTCTATGATTTTATTAAATATATTATCTGTGCCTATGAGCTGGTTTTCTTCTCCTTCTTCTATTACTATTATTCTCAGGTTAGGTCTTTTCATGGTGTCCCAAATTTCCTGAACAATCTGGAATGCAGTGCAGCAGTTTCTCAGAAAACTGGGAATCAATTTCCCCAAGGTCCTAACAATACTACTTCTGGGCATATACCCTAAAGATGCACATTCACATTCTAAATGCATTAGCTTAACTATGTTTATAGCAGCGTTATTTGTCATAGCAAGAACCTGGAAACAACCCAGATGGATTGTTAGAATCCTCAACTGAAGAATGGATTAACAAACTGTGGTACATCTACACAATAGAATACTATTCAGCAGTAAGAAAAAATAATATCCTAAAATTTGCAGGCAAATGGGTGGATTTGGAGAATATCCTCCTGAGTGAGGTATCACAAACCCAGAAAGATAAGCAGGGTATCCACTCACTCATTAGTGGACTCTAAACAAAAAAGCAAAAATCAAAGCATGTCCAAGCTGCAAACCACAAACACTGAACAGCTTGGGATGTGAAACACCTTGGACCTGCACCTTGGATCCTACTCCTTCTAGAGGAACACCTTACCCAGTGTTAATGTTGGGGTGAGGAAAGCAGATCTGCCAGGAATGGATGCTGAACTAAGCCATATTGGGACCTTGGGACCTCCTGCCCTTGCTGTGGAGGAGATGGGGAGATATGGAGAAGAGAGAGTGACTGGAGGTGGTGGGAGGGGGAAGGGACCTTGAATAAGGATATACAAGGATATAAAATGTGACTTTATTCATAATAAAATAAAAATTAAAAGAAATAAAAGAAACAAACATTTTAGAAATAAAAAAGTCACAGGAAAAAAAGGGGATATCTTGAGTATGAATGTCTTGGATCTTCAGCTTTCCTTACAATGATACTATTTGGAACCAGCATCCACCTGCAGTTGGTCTCCTAAAGTTCCACTGAATTTGCTACTGTGCCATCCACTTCTAAGAATTTAATACAATGAATAAATGAGAAAAAGAAAAGTTAAGTGACAGAAACTTTGAAAAGGCACAGAATTCTGGCCCCAACTCCCAGTCCAGTCAAAGAGAGTGAGGAGGATTACATAAGCAAAAGGTCAAGATCAAGTTGGGAAAACCCCCAAAGACAGTTGAGCTACTGGGAGCTCATGGGTTCTGGATTGACAGTTGGAAACCTGCATGAGACTGAACTAGGTACTATGAATGTGGAAGACAGTGTGTGGCTTGGGCAGATCATGTGGCCTCGGGCTATTTTATCAACTGGCTTTTTGGAGCTCATTCCCTATAGGGTGATACCTTGCTCAGCCTTCATATGGTGGATGGGTTCAGTCCTGCCTCAACTTGATATACAGACTATATTGACTCCTTGTGGGAGTCCTTACCTTCTTTGACAAGTGGATGAGGGGTAGGGTGGGGAGAAGCTCTGGGCTAGTAGGAGGAGAGGAGGAAAGGAGAACTGTGTTAGTATGTGTAATTTTTTTTTAAAAAAAAAACCTTTTAAATAAAAAAAGAAAAGAAAAAACTTAAAGTCTCTATAAAACAAAGGATACCACCAATAGAACCACCAATACCACCAAAATGGTAGTCTACAGAATGGAAAAAGATCTTCACCAATCCCGCATCCAACAAAAGGATGATTTTCAAAATAAATAAAGAACTCAAGAAACTATCAACAAACCAAATAATCGAATTAAAAATAGAGTATATATCTCAACATAGAATTCTCGTCAGAAGAATCTCAAGTGGCCAAGAAACACTTCAAGTAATGTTGAGCATTCTCAGGCATCAGGGAAATGTAAATCAAATGACTTAGATTCCATCTTACACCTGTCAGAATGGGTAAGATAAAAAACACTGATGACAGGTTATTTTGAAGTGGATTTGAGTAAAAAGAACACTCTTTCATTGCTGGTGGAAGTTTAAATTTATACCATCAGTTTGTAAGTAAGTATAGAGGTTTCTCAGAAACTCAAAATCCAGTGAGACAACTCTTGGGCATAAATCCAGGAGATGTTTGATCATAACACAAGACACTTGCTCAACTATGTTCATAGCAGCTTTATGTGTAATAGTCAGAACCAAGAAACAACCTACATGTTACTCAAAAAAGAAATTGATAAAGAAAATGTGATACATTTACAGGATGAAGTACCACAAACAAGGATATCAGAAAATTTGAAGGTAAATGGATATAACTTAAAAAACAAAACAAAAAAAAAACCATTCTGAGTGAGGTAACCCAGACTGAGAAAGGAAAACATAGTATGCACTCATTCGTAAGTGAGTATTATCTGTAAAATAAATGATAGCTATGCTACAATACAGACCTATGAGAGTTCATAGAGGAACACATAGATTTCCCTCGGGAGGAGAAATAGAAGGGATAACATGAGTGAACAGAGGGAAGGTGGGTATGGGAACATGAGTGATCAGGGTTTGAGGGTGGGGTAAGAGTACCAAAAAGACTATTGGAAATGGGGAGCATTTAGGGGTCAGGTAAAAACTTGTCACAATGGAATCTCCCAAGAATCTACAAGGATGACCACAGCTAAGACGCCTAGCATAGTGGATGCATAGCCTGAACTAGCCATCTCCTGTGTCCAGATTGGCGTCTAGTCATCAGAGAGGCTTCATTCAAGAACTGATGGAAACAGATGCAGGCTCACTGCCAAACATTAGGAAGAGTTCAGGGAATTCTGCAGAGAATGGGAAGAAAGGATTCTAGCAGGAGAGGGGACAAGAACACCAGAAGAAGATTCACAATATCAACTAACTTGGACTCATAGGGGCTCATAGAGACTGACAACAAGAGAGTATATACATTAGATTATTGATCTAGGCACTTTACATAGATGTTATAGTTGTGTAGTGTGGTCCTCTCATCAGACTCCTAACTGACCCTGATGTTTTTAGTGGTTTTGGGAACCCTACCCCTCATACTGAGTCACCTAGCCTAGCCTTAATACATGGGGAGATACTTAGTCTTACTGCAAGATGATATGCTAAGTTTTTTTAGTACTCATTGTAGACCTTCTCTTTTTTAAGCAGAAACAGAGGAGGAGTAGATTTGGGGGTGAGTGGGCACAGAGGAGGCTGAGGAAGTAGGCTGGGAAGAGAAAAGAAGAGGAAAACTGCTTCCAAAATATTATATAAATAAATATTAAACCAATATACTTTCAAATGATATCTTTAAAAATACCTAAGTTTCTCCTGAGCATTTTAAGAGTCTTACTAAAGCGATAGTTCAAGATGTGGTCATTGTAAACTCATAACCTAAAACTTTCAGGTCTTGTCAAGTGATAAATGTGACAAAAGTGAAGTCTGAGAAAGAAGCATCCAGATATTACATTGAGAAAAAAAAAAACATGATTAGTAGCATTGAACAGGAATGTATCTCACTAGAACATGACAAGAAAGAACATCAAAAAACAAATCGTGAGCCAGGCTGAATGGGTTGAGCTAAGAACTGTGTCAAGGATTAAAACAGCTAGGTAACTTTAAAATGGTTCTTTTAATTTGCTGTATCATTTTAGTTGACAAAATTGGCTGACTAAGCTTCAACTTCTATGTATTTGAAATGATATATACGTTAATTGAATTCATTTTGAATTACACCTCTATGCTATATTTTGTGTATAAATTATTCAGTTAGTCCATAAGCTATCAAAACAGAGCATTGTAATTTGCTAAATCACAGTTTTTAAAAAGTAAAAATAAGAAGTGCAAAGAAAAAAACACTAATGAAGTTCAACGGGAAATTGCTCAAATTGCCTGTAGGTAGTAGCATATTCTTAACTTTTATACTTAAAATGGGAATTCTCATATTCCCATTAATTTTTTAAAACTCATTTTGTATTGGAAACACGTGAACAACCAGTAATATTTTCATTTTTAAACCTAATTCAAACTCTTTTTGCTTTGATAACTCAATTGCATACTCTATATCAACTATCATTTTGCATGCTATTATAATAAAAATATGGAAACTTACCTACATAAAACTTGTGTTGCACACAGCCAAACCACACTTAGAGAAAGGATGTCTATCTCCACAAAGAGAAAGAATGTCTAGTACAAGTATGACAAAGTTATTAATTTACCTCTATTAACTAGACATGTCCGCTGGAATGAAGTAATTTAAGTGGACTTTAGTTTCTGGAGTTATGTTTTCTGCTTAAAGTGAATACTGCATTAGTGAGAAATCTTGCTATCTAGGCACTTTTTGAAAGTAAAGTCCCCTAGGACTTTCAGAAAGGATCTAAAACAACAATTAGAACAGTGCCAATTTTTCTCCAGCATCTATATTTCTGTGTTCACATTGCTGTCTCTCATCACCGTTGGAGTCCCCCAGTTTTGTCATTTCTACCTGAATAAATTAAAGACACTTTTATCTGCAAATAACTACATTTTTCTCTAGTCTCAAATACTTTATTTGAGCATACAATGAAGTATAATCATATATATTCACCCTTTCCCCTCCCAACTGATTCATATATTTCCAAAAGGTCACCTTCCAAGTCATGAGTTTAAAAAAAATAACACATTAAGCCCAGTTAGTGCTAACCATATGTTAGCATGAGTATGTGGCCACTCATTGGAGTATTGCAATTATACCAATGGCCACATAATCCAAAAATGATTCTTCTACAGCTCCTATAGGATACTGAATCTTCAGAAATATTAAATTCAGTATGTATGTGTGATATAGGTCAATCATTTATTTTGTTAGAAAATAGGTTACTCAATCAGTTAATAATTTCTTATTTTATTTTTTATTTATTCATTTTGAAAATCAATATCAAACTTTAGATAAAAAAGTAAGACATTCAGAATAGATTAACCCATACAGTAATAAAACTTCTGTTTTTTTTAAAGTACATGAAATATAAAAAATAAAATCTAGAGCTTCTCAAGCCAGGTTAGGCTCAGCTACAGAGAACAAAAACACAGTAGGTCACAGCTAATGCCCACTGATGCACTATGGCCACCACAAATTACTGCTAAGCAACTCTTTAAAGTCAAACCAGAAGTTTTGGGGGGTTTTTTGTATGTTTGTTTTGTTTTGTGTGTGTTGAAAATCACTTTATTGACCCATCATTTTTCAACAAAAAAAAAGAAAATTTTTGTTTAGAGTCCACTAATGAGTGAGTACTTCTGCTTATCCTTCTGAGTTTGTGAAACCTCGCTCAGGAGGATATTCTCCAAGTCCATCCATTTGCCTGCGAGTTTCAGTATATGATTTTTTCTTACTGCTGAATAGTACTCCATTGTGTAGATGTACCACAGTTTGTTAATCCATTCTTAAGTTGAGGGGCATCTAGGATGTTTCCAGGTTGTTGTTATCATGAACAATGCTGCTATGAACATAGTTGAGCTAATGCCTTTTGAGTGTGAATGTGTGTCTTTAGGGTATATGCCCAGGAGTGGTATTGTTGAGTCCTTTGGGAGAGTGATTCCCAGTTTTCTGAGAAACCTCCATACTGCATTCCAGAGTGGCTGAACAAACTTACACTTCCACCAACAATGGAGGAATGTTCCCCTTGCTCTGCAACCTCTCCAGCATAGGCTGTCATCTGTGTCTTTTATCTTAGCCAATCTGACAGGTGTAAGGTGGTATCACAAAATTGTTTTGATTTGCATTTCTCTGATGGCTAAAGATGAAGAGCACTTTTTCAGGTGCCTTTCAGCCATTTGTAATTCTTCTGCTGAGAATTCTCTTTTTAGTTCTGAACCCCATTTTTCATTGGGTTATTCAGGGTTTTGGGCTCTAGTTTCTTGAGTTCTGTATATATTTTAGGGATCAGTCCTCTGTCACTTGTAGTGTTGGTGAAAATCTTTTTCCATTCTGTAGGCTGTGATTTTGTTTTAATGACTGTGCCATTTGCCTTATAGAAACTTCTTAGTTTCAGGAGGTCCCAGTTATTGATGGTTGTTCTCAGTGTCTGTGCTACTGGTGTTAGATTTAGGAAGTGGCCACCTGTGTCAATGCATTGGAGGATATTTCCCACTTCATTTCTATCACGTTCAGTGAAGATGGTTTTATGTTGAGGTCTCTGATCCACTTGGATTTGAGTTTTGTGCAGGGTGATAGGCTTGGTTCTATTTGCTTTTTTCTACATAATTCCATCCAGGTATGCCAACACAGTTTGTTGAAGAAACTATGTTTTATGCATTGAATATTTTTACCTCTTTGTCAAAGATCGGGTATTCATAGGTGTGTGGGTTAATGTCAGGGTCCTCAATTCAATTCCATTGATCCACAAGTCTGTTTTTATGCAAGTGCCAAGCTAGTTTTATTGCTGTAGCTTTATAGTATATCTTAAAGTTGGGGATGGTATTGCCTCCTTAGGTTCTTCGGTTGAGCAAAATTGTTTTGGTAATCTTGGCTTTCCTGTTATTCCAATAAAATTTGGTATTGTTCTTTCCAGGTCTGTAAAAAATTGTGTTGGAATTTTGATGGGAAGTGCATTCAATTTGTAGATTGCTTTTGGTAAGATTGCCATTTTCACTATGTTCATCCTACCTATCCAGGAATATGGGAGAGCTTTCCATTTTCTGATATCCTCTTCAATTTCTTTCTTCAGTGATTTAAAATTTTGATCAAACAGATCTGTTACTTCTTTGTTTATGGTTACACTACAATATTTAATGCTATTTGCATCTATTATAAATGGTGATGTTTCCCTTATTTGTTTTTCAGTCTGTTTGTCTTTAGTTTATAAGAGAGCTACTGAGTTTTTAAATTAATCTTGTATCCTGCTACATTGCTGAAGGAGTTTATCAGATGCAGGAGTTTCCTGGTATACTTTTGTGGATCACGATGTATACAATCATATCATCTACAAATAGAGACAGTTACACTCCTACTTTTCCAATTTGCATCCCCTTACTCTGCTTTTGTTCTCTTATTGCTTTGGCTAAAACTTCAAGAACTATATTGAAAAGATATGGGGATAGAGGACAGCCTTGTCTAGTTCCTGAAGTTTAGTGGGATAGCTTTGAGTTCCCCTTCATTTACTTTGATGTTGGAAATTGGGTTCTGGTAAATTGTCTTTATTATACTTAGGAATTTTCCCTGCATTCCTGATCTCTCCAGGTCTTTTATCATAAAGGAGTGTTGGACTTTATCAAAGGCTTTTTCAGCCTCTAAGGAGATGATCATGTGGGGTTTTTTCCCTTCAATTGCTTTTATGATGGGTGACATTTATAGTTTTTTTATATGTTGAACCATTCCTGCATTTCTGGAATGAGGCCTATTTGATCATATTGGATAGCATTTTTATATGTTGTTGTAATCAATTTGCCAGAATTTTGTTGAGTATTTTTGCATCAATGTTCATGAAGGAGATTGGTCTATAGTTCCCTTTTTTAGTTGTATCTCTGAGTGGCTTCGGTATCAGGGTTATTGTGGCCTCATAAAGAGAGTTTGTCAGTATTCCTTCAGTTTTCACTGTATGGAAGAGTTTGTTGAGTATTGGTATTATTTCTTCTTTGAACGTCTGTTAGAGTTCTGCAGTGAAACCATCTGGACCTGGGCTTTTTTATTTGGGAGACTTTTGATAACAGCTTCAATTTCCCTTGGTGTTATAGATCTCTTTAAGTCTTTAATCTTTTCTTGATTTAATTTTAGTAATTGGTACTTGTCCAGAAAGCTGTCCATTTCTTTTAGGTGTTCAGTTTTAGTAGAGTATAGATTTTCAAAATATGACCTGATAATGCTCTGAATTTCCTGGGTGTCTGTCGTTATGTCTCCTTTTTCATTTCTGATTCTCTTATTTTGAATACTCTCTCTGTCTTTTGGTTAGTTTGGATAAGGGTCTATCTATCCTGTTGACTTTCTCAAAGAACCAACTTTTTGATTCATTGATTTTTTTGTATTGTTCTTTTTGTTTCTATTGTACTGATTTCAGCCCAAAGTTTGATTATTTCCTGTCATCTACTTCTTCTAGGTGACTTTGCTTCTAATTGTTCTAAAGCCTTAAGCTGAGTTGTTAGGTCTGTTGTGTGAGCTTTCTCTTTGTTTTTTATATAGGCATCTAGTGCTATGAATTTTCCTCTTAACACTGCTTTAATTGTGTCCAAGTTTGGGTATGTTTTGGATTCATTTTCATTAATTTCTGGAAAGTCTTTGATTTCTTTCTTAACTTCTTCCCTGACCCAGAGGTGGTTTAATGTAGATATGTTCAGTTTCCATAAGTTTGTAAGCTTTCTGTGATTTTTGTTGTTGTTGAATTCTAACTTTAGGCCATAGTGGTCTGATATGATACAAGGGGTTACTCTCATTTTTTATATCTATTGATATTTGCCTTATGAGCAAATATGTGGTCAATTTTAGAGAAAGTTCTAAGGGGTGCTGAGAAATATGCATATTCCTTTGTGTTCAGATGAAAGCTTCTGTAAATTTCTATTAATTCCATTTGCATCATAGAATCTGTTTTACTCCTTATTTCTTTTTGAGTCTTTGTCTGGTTTACCTATTCAAGGATGACAGTGGAGTACTGAAGTCTCCCACTATTAAAGTGTGATAAATGATGTGTGGTTTAGGCTTTAGTAGTATTTCTTTTACATATGATGGTATCCTTATATTAGGGGCATAAATTCTCAGAATTGAGATCTCATCTTGGTCAATTTTTCCTGAGACGAATAAATAATGTCTGTACTGGTCTCCTTTGATTGGTGTTAGTTTAAAGTCTACTTTGTTGGATATTAGGATAGCAACATCAGCTTATTTCTTGGGGCCATTTGATTGAAAAATGTTTTCCTAACCCTATTCTCTGAGCTTGTATTTGTCTTTAGAGTTGAGATGTGTTTCTTGTATGCAACAGAAGGTTGGCTTTTGTTTTTGTATCCATCCTGTTGGGAATGTATTTTACAGGTGAATTAAGTCCATTGATGTTAAGGGATATTAATGACCACTGATTCTTACATTCTGTTATTTTTGGTGATAGTTTGTATTTCCTTTCTTAGGGTTTTTCTTCTATGGGATTATCAAATGTTTGTGGTTTTATGAGTTTATCTGGGTTCCTTAAATTTTACTTTTTCCTCATGTGTTTTCTGTAGTGCTGGACTTGTGGATAGGTATTGTTTCAACTTCTTTTTTTTCATAAAATATCTTTTTTACTCCATCTATGGTGATTAATAGTCTTGCTGGGTATAGCAGTCTGGGTTGGCAGCCATGCTTTTTTAGTGTCTGTATAACATCTGACCAGAATCTTCTTGCTTTCATTTTTTCCATTGAATAGTCTTATGTTATTCTAATGGGTCTACCTTTCTAGGTGAGTTGTCCCTTTTATTTTGCAGCTCTTAATATTTTTAATTTGTTCTGTATGTTTTGTGGCTTAATTATTATATGGGGGGGTCTAATCTTTGGTATTCTGTAAGCTTCTTATATTTTTATAGACATTTTCTACTTTAGGTTGGGAGAGTTTTCTTCTATGATTTTATTGAATGCATTATGCCTTTGAGCTGGTATACTTCTCCTTCTTCTATTCCTATTATTCTCAGGTTAGGTCTTTTCATGGTGACCCAAATTTCCTGAATGTTTTGTTATGGCTTTCTTTGGATTTGGTGTTTTCTTTGAGTGATTTATCCATTTCCAGTATTGAGTCTTGTACTCCAGAGATTCTCTCTTCCATCTCTTGGATTCTGTTACTTATTCTTGTAGCTTGTATCTGTAGTTCCAGGTAGTTTCTTCAGATTCTCTATTTCATCCTTTGCTTCATATTGTGCATTCTTCATTTTTTCTATTTCAATTTTTAGTTCTTGGGATGATTCTTTCATTTGTTGAGATTTCTCTTTCTTGGTTTTCTTTGTTTTCATTCAAGGATTTGTTCATCTCTTCCAATTTTTATTTGTTTTTTCTTCTATTTCTTTAAATGGCTTTTTCATATCCTCTTTTAAGGCTTCTATAATCTTCATAAAAGTGTTTGTATTGTTTCCTCTTCATTGCTCTGTTCGGGTCTTGATGTTGTGGAGATAACAGCTTCTTCTGGTGATGCCTTGTTTTTCTTTATATTGTTATATGTATTTTTGCACTGATGTCTACCCATTGCTTTCTTGATTCACTCTTAGTCATGTCTTAGTGGAATCATAGTCCGTTGTGGCTACAGGAGTTGTGTGTCTCCTGTCTGCTTTGGATACAGACTCTGCACGATTTCTTACTCTGGTTAGGCCAAAGGATCCTCACAGTTTGAAGCCAGTCGACTCCCCTTCCACCTCAAATACCATGTGGTCATGCTGTGCAGAAAGATGTCCATCCTTCTTTGGTGATGTAGCCTGCCTTGAAGGCGGGGCTCAGACATCTGTGAAGTGACCCTTGGGATTGCTGGGGAAGGGTTTTCTTAGCCCTGGTCCAGGGCAGGCTTATCCATGAGGTCAAATTTGGGACTGTGGCTCTGACCTCTGGGATGAGGTCCCTGGGAGACACAGAGGCTGGAATCTACTCACCTCCCACTCTGTGCTGGACCTGAGATCCTCACTGTCTGAAGCTGCCTTACTCCCACTCCACCTCTGATACCATGAGGTCACACTGTAATTAATAATCTCTTAAGTTCCAACCTGGGAATCTTCAACAATTCAACTAAACAAACTCTGAGAGTGAGTGCAGCATTGTTTTCCTATAGATTTCCTTTGTAATTAGCATACAGCCACAGATGTGAGCAGGAGTAACAAAAATAAAAATACAATGATGTTCTCTGTCACCATATGTGCCGCATCTGCTGATACTTTGTAGGACAGAGAAACATAACAGAATAAGAAGAAAGAGCAAGGATAAAGTCTTAGTTTGCTTGGTAAAGAAATTACAAAGCCACACTTCAAAAGTATGGATATAGTAATGGCTGACAAATTTGATACTTTAAGTCATAAATTTAAGACAATAATTTTAGTAAATTTAAATGTGATTCTAAATTAGCTATTTTCTAGTACTAATTTTATTTTTTCACACTCAAATTAATTTCATGTTTTATTTAAAAATGGATATGTGGAATATTGAGTGTTTTCCTTCAGGAAAAAATGATGAAATATGTCTAAATCTTTGCATTAAATAGTTTCACCTAGCTCCAGTTCTTTTTCTTATTGATATATTGACAGCAGGATAAATTCAAGAAAAAAAATTGGGGACCTGAGGGCACAACGTGATGTACATACTAGTATATAAGAGGCGGGGGACTTATTTACAACTTCAGGACAATAATTTACTTAATTCACAGTTCTCTCTCTTCAAGGACATGACTCTGGCACAGCTTTGATGGTGATCTCATAGAGGACAGTGCTAAAAAGAATATCTAAGAAACTCAAAAGGAGAAGATGCCAAAAAAGGTGATCTGTTCTAAAAAAAAAAAAAAAAATATGGGCCTAGAACCTGAATGGAGAATTCTCAGAATAACAGAAATATGGTTATGAAGTGTCTTTAAGATGTGCATCATTCCTAGCATTTGTGGAAATGCAAGTCAAAGTACCTTTGAGGTTCTATCATACCCCAGTCAGAATGGCAAAGATCAACACCCTACAACAAATGGGGCAAAGGAAATGCCTGTTCATTGTTGATGAGATTACAAACTAATAGAGCCACTCTAAAAAATCAGTGTGGATAACTATCAAAAACATACAAGCAAGTCTAACATGTGAGTCAGTTATACCACTACTTAGCATGTGCATGAAGGACTGGAGTTCCTTTCCCAACATGCTTACTCAGCTCTGTTTATTGTTGCTCTATCCACAATAACTAGACAATGAAAACAATCTAAATGTTCTTCAATGTATAAATAGTGAAAACATGGTACATGCACACCCTGGATTACTATATAGCTGCAGAGAAAAATAAAATGATGAACTTTGCATATAAATGGATACAACTCAAAAAGATCATGAGTGATGTAACCCAGACCAGGAAAGCAAACATGGCATGTTATCTCATATCCAAGTCACTTAGCTCCAAATCTTCAGATGTGAGTGCATAGTTGATGTAACTGCAGAAACCAGAAAATAAAAAGGTACCATTGTCAAGTAGGAGAATGAGGAAGAAATAGAGGGAAATGGCAGGATACAAGTGATCTGATAAGGACAATGGGAAAGAGTGGGGCTCTGAGGGAGAGGTTATTGACATAAATACAAAAGATAGGAAAAAAAATATATAAATATCTTCAAGAAGAGAAAACTTAAGAGTATGTAAATGTTTTCACACTGGGATAATAGAAAAAAAATAATACACATGAGTACAGTGAGGAAATTTTGGAGGTAAGGGTAGAAACAATGTAGAGAAAAGGAAGAAATGAAGGCCTTAATTTTTGTCTGTTTTGCCTTAGTATTTGTCTTGAAACAGAAGCAGACTATGTTCCCTATTCTTAGGGAAATAGCATGCAGCATTGGGGTGGACCAATTTTTGTCTGTTTTGCCTTAGTATTTGTCGTGAAACAGAAGCAGACTATGTTCCCTATTCTTAGGGAAATAGCATGCAGCATTGGGGTGGACCAACTCTCCATAGGAATGGTTACAGGTGGAAATGGCTGGTTGTATCTTAGAGAACCGGAAATGAGCAGAAAGCAAAGAAATGATAATACTAATGCTAGAAGTAATACTTATGCCTGAGTCAGATTTAGCAATCCCCTTTAGGGGAGCAGTATAAAATGAATTTTATAATAAAAACAGATCCTGAAATGTTAAAATATTTGGGGAAAATGTTTGTTTTAATTTTGTTTTGGTTTTGTTTTCTCTATTTCCAATGCTCCATAGCAATAAATTCTTCTAGATGTTATTTTCAAGAATAAATTCTGAGAATTTATTAAGGAGTTGCAACTGTGTGTGTTTATTAATACTTCTATTAAAAGTCAACAATGACTCATAATATTACTTTGGGTATTTGTTTTACCTAACTTGTCTTTTGCTAGTATATTATAGTTTATAATTTTGTGTTTTTATTGGCTTTGTTAGTGTGTGTGTGAGAGAGAGGGTGATTATCTTCAGGTATATAGAGTTTTTGGTGCCATTTTTCCTTTTCTTTTCTGGTTGTCTTGCTTGCTATTTTTCTTGTAAAAGAAAAAGGTAAGGAGTTGGAAGGGTAGAGAGGTAAGAAGTAGGGAGGATCTTGGAAGAAATAAGGCAGGGAATAAAGTCAACTGTGGGATTGGGAGCAGTAATCAATGGTAAAGTTTTTTACCAAGCACGTGTGAGACCCTGATTTCAGTCTCCAATGAAGGGAGGAATAGGAGGGAGGGAGGGAAAGAGAGGGAGAGAAGATGTAAGTCAGTCAACAGGATTCAGTCTGCTGGTGAAGAGCTAAGAGCTAGATACAGGCCAGGTAGATTCTTTTTTTTTTTTTTTTTTTTTTTTTTTT
>PVIH01022701.1:0-11114 GCA_004025045.1 Sigmodon hispidus | reverse complement strand
ACCTTTTAGCTTTATTTTAAAATTCCAAACATGAGTACATCATTTCCACACCTCTGTGTCTCCCTTCACTATCTCCTCACATACTTCCTCCCAAATTAGTGGCATCTTATTTAACTACTAGTTTTACACACACACACACACACACACACACACACACACACACACACTCCAAGCCCATTCTTCAACATTATTTTCTCCTTATAGTATGTGCTATAGACCATATTCAAACTTATTCTTTTTATTGCTTTTCACATCTATTCACTTCTAAAAAATCATGTTTATGGAGAACAGTGTGCTCAATAAAGTGATTGTCTTGTAAGCATGAGGAACTGAAAGTAATTTCCCTTTACTTATATATTTTTTAAAAAAATCCTTAAACTAGACGTAAGGTTAGTCTCAAAGTGAGTTGGACAATGTTCCCATGGAATGTAATTAAGGTTGTCCTAGCCTCTATACATGTATAGATAGATGTATGGTACATATTTCCACAGGCATACACCCTTACACACTTGAACAACAATTTTGATGTATACACACACATATATAAAAAAGTATAAAAAAGCTAATAGTCTGTGATTCATTTACCTATTTGTTTACAATTACTAAGGCACAAAATGATAGATTCTGTGAGATCATTGACTAATCATTCTACCAAAATTGCTACAAGATAGAGCAGTTAAAATAGTGTTTAACACACACTCACTCAGGTAGAAAATATATATTTATTTCATAACTTTTTACCAGCCTGACATGCTTCTCCAATCTATAGTCTACTGCCAAAAGAAGAGAAAGCTAATAATAGTTACTATTTTACCCATAGATTACTGAATATTTATAAACATCAAAAACTTAAAGAACACTACTTATATTTAACAAAAAATAATAATCTGTACCTTGGCCATGGACTCATCATTTTTTTGCAATATGTCTCTCTACTCATCTTCTAGCTTATTTAGAACTTGATATTCTGCATAAAGCTGTCTAGATCTACAGACACAGAACATTAGAGCAAACCAGTTTAGGTCTACAAGGAATCTTTCTTTGTCATCCAACCACCAGTTTCTTAGAATATCTATCCATATCTGAGGATAACTATCAAGAGAACAGTCAAAATCAGGAAACAATACACTGAACATATTTCAATCCTAGGAAATTTTAATACATAATATCAATTATGATAAAGGATTAACTACTTCCAAAGATGATAGCCAAGGAAAGAAATTACTCTCACCAGTGTCACAGAGTGATGGGGCCAAAATGGAGAAAATTCTGCCATTTAACAGCATAACAATGGCTAATTGTATGTAAACCCTGTTCAGTTATTATTCATTTGGATTGTACTACTTTACCTTTAAATCTTTATTATATACTATAATTTTAATGTGTATGTGTGTGTGTAGCATAGTGTCTGTGTGTAAGTTCAGATGAAAAGATATTGTAGTGCATATATGGACAGAGGCTACAAACAGATCATTTTTTAGAGTTCCTTCTTTCCTTCTACTGAAGGTTCCAGAAATTAAATACAGATCTTCAGGATGGCATGATAAGCAGGTTTATTCAGTGATTCATCTCACCAGCTCATGAATCTGACCTTTTAAGAATCAAAATAGCTTCTTAATACTCCCTTAATTCATTGCATTTATCATTTTATTCCTGGTGTTTAATATTATTCTCTTTGTGAGCATGCTTTCTAAAAGAATAAAAAGAATTTATTATATAGTCCATGTCTTCAGTTTGTCTCTAAAACCAATTCCATCACAATTGATCACTAAGCAACTGGCCATTCCTGTGTTGATATTTTGTAGCCCTGTGTTGATATTTTGTAGCAGTGAACTCCATCATTGTCCTTGCCTTAGTAGGAGATTTGACAGTTGCTCCTAGGACATTGCCTTCTGTTGACTGTCCATCATTTTTGTGACTCCTTATCAAGTTCTTCATCTTGTATTGATTGGTTTCTGGAATTTTTCATTCAGATTTATCTCCTGATGAGTGTTTCCAATTGCAGGTCTAAATACTCTACCAACGTCCATTGTCTGTAAGTCCTTTATCTTCCTAAAGGTATTTTATTAGCAAGTACATAGATACCACATCATAATACCATCAAAACAGAATGGATATGTGTCAAGAGAAAAAAGCAAGTTAAAGTTCTTGTAAGTCCAAGGATAAGAGTGAATATTTTTGAACCAGTAAGTCCTAATGTGACCTCCAAGAAGCTAATTAAATGATTAATTCTGCAACTTGTTCACCAGAGAATAGAAATAAAATGAATGCCTTGACTTGGGCATTTTGATAGTATTTTTCTTTATTCTTATAGAAAATTGTCTAGTAATCTCTTTCTTGTCTAGACTTAAATATTGTCTGCCTCCAATGTCCTTCTTCAACCCAAATAATAAATCATCTTCATGTCTTTGGCAGTATGGAGAATGTTCTCACCCCTACATTTTCACATAGGATCTTCCTATCACCAAGGACACTTCCACTTTCTGTATAACTGAAGAACAAATACTTTTGTTGAAACATTCTGATTATGTTTAGTCAATCTCCAGGTACCTCTTTGTGGTAGAATATTAGTTTAGTAAGTTACCTTCATTTATGCTGTGGAATATTTATTTAATGATAAAAAAATTGTTGCATTCTTTTATGTTGTGTGTATTTAACTCTATAAATCTGTATTATTTTGTCTGCCTAAAACACCTGATTGAACTAATAAAGAATGGCCAATAGCTAGATAGAAGAGATAAACAGGCAAGGCTGGTGGACAAAGAGAATAAATAGGTTTGTCGTTACATTTTGAGACTATGTAGTCAGTTCTCAGCTACTTATTTAAACTTCCACTAAACTATTAGCACTGTGGGAAAAGTATCAAGTCTATTTTATCTTGTCATGTCCAATTAAACTCAGTGTCTAATCAATTCTCCATCTGAATCAAAAGTTAATAATAAAGTGCAGTTTCACACCAGCAGCTCATCAAGGTTCTAAGATCCCATGATCAATGTGAATTTCTTTCTGTTCTGTTTTATTCAGATCTCCAGAAATGCAGGTTTCTTGTAAGTTCAAAGCAAGAAAGACACAGAATTCAGCACTAGACTTCCATATGGTCTGTAAAGCATCTTAAAATAGAGATTGAGATTGTATTAGATATGATAATTAGTTACAATAGAAGAAAATGACTTGTTTCTAACATAAGCGGAGAAAGTCCCTAGAGAATAATAAGTGCCTTCACTAAATCAAAACAGAATAGCTTTGCTTTCCATATGTTGGCTCCAATCACAATTCTGTTACATAAGCTGAAACAAGCCAACTTTCTCTTTTAATACAACTTTAAAAAAAAACAAGAAGCTGCTAACAACATATAAATGCACACAGATCAGTGGTATTTTAGGCAATACCAATTTAGGCATCCTAGACAAAAAAAATAGTGAATAATGGAAAATGTATGCCCATCATGGATAAAAAATATGGTTTAACCATAGCTGAATATTATTCTGAAGCAATTTGGCAAGATTAATTTAAGGTGAATTAATTTAATCAATTTTGCTCAGTTTTATTGTCTTCTCAAAATTCAATCATATAATATTAAACATATGGTTTGAACAGTGAATAAATATGTCATAATGGTTCTGTATACTTCATTGTTCTGGTTTATGGCTAAACACAGCAATCAGGTTTTGTTGAAACACAGATAAAATTGCAAGTTTCACTTTGTTTGAGTTCCAGGTGATCTGGAAGAAATAAAACTTCTCCAGGAGCACATGTTCTTGGAAGCTCTACTTCATGTAATTTACCAAAAAAAATTGATTCAATCCCATGAGTGTTTCCAAATTATAGGATTTTTTTAAAAAAAGATCTCAGATAATCATGTCTTTACTGTGATTTGCCAGTACTAAACATGCCAACTAATTAATTGCATAAATGCCATAAATTTTAAGTGAAGAAAGTGCAAAGTCAGTATGAGAGACCAAAGCACAGGGCAGGTAGAGAGCTTGATTAATGTTGTAAATAGATAAATCAACAAATGCACCACAAACATCTGTCATTTAATGAGCAGCCCTTCCAGAAAGCAGTAGACACTTCACATGATGGATTAGACCTCCTTATTTCTACACTCTCAGAATACAGTGTGCACTAAAATGTTCCACCATGGTCTATTCTATATAGAAATAGCTGAGGAGTTCCCTTGTTGTATCTCTGTGGAGACCATAGAGAATTAATTGAAATATGGAACACTTAGTCCCAGGCAGTGTATCAGTCAGATAACACAAGTGACTCTTCAACAAGATGAAATGCAGGCATCCACCGTGAATGAAGTTTGATTCATTCGGAGATTTGTGAGTACTTGAAGATGAACCGTATGGTCTAGAAAGTTTAATAAGAGGTAAGATACAAGTGTACAATGTATAAGATGGTCTTCTCTCATTGACTACCAGAAACACATGAGAATCTATTTTCAAACTAAAAGAAACAGACAATACTTGGTGTCATTCACAGTTTAGAAAAGTAGGAAAACAAAAAATTCAGTATAGAGCTTCCCTAAATTGATAAATCTAAAATAGAGACACATGAAACAGCTATAGAACTCCTTGGAATATACTAGAAGAAACTGAGGAAGTATGATATTGAGATACTTGCATTTTCAGGCTGAGTATACTGCATATGAAATCATTCAAGATGTCAATCAACAGACAGATGAAGAAAATATTGTATACACAATCAGAGACAGAGCTAGAGAAGAGTTGTACACAACTGACAACTGTAAAGAACTCTGAATTAGCTGAGTTAGCATTCAGGGAAATAAATGGACCTAGAAATCATCGTGGTAAGTAAAATATTTGACTGTATGCTTTTCCTATGTGGAATACAAATTTTTCAAGAACATATAGGATGAAAAAAGTGATCTGGAGCAAAAAATGGAAACAATAGTGTTGTGGAGATGTGAATAAAATATATATGGATACATATGGCTGAAAATGACATAATGAATCCCATTATTTTTATGCTAACTAAAAATATTGATAAAAAGTATCTAAAAGAATTTGCATAAAGCTTATTATATATAGGGTACAGTATATTAATATAATAAAGTCCTGGCCATCTATTGTTATTGTTGACCTTTAATCTACCACATAATGCTATCTTTGGTTGAGCAGTCCATTCTTTCTATTAAGTTGCATATAAGTATAAAACTCCCTCTCATGTTTTATGTGTCTTTTTGCCATACATAAAACATATAACACATAATATTCATGTTATCCAACTGCTTATGCTACTTCTTTGTTGAACAGTAGAACATTGCTAGTTAAGTATTGTGGGGGATGGAGGCATGCAACAAATAATATGGAGTTTCTGGAATGCACATGGCTTCACATCCTAATTTCCAATACTTTTAATGGGCAAATTATATACTGACTTATAAGGTTAAAAGATCTTTTGTGAATCAGTCTCAAAGTCAATGTCATAACCAAATCCCCTAAATAGTGAACAAACTGATTCTGAAAAGCATTTTTAAATATCCCACATTTATATTTTAATTATATTTCCCAACAAGCATGGAATTCACAAAAGAGTAAAAATTGTAAAGTGGATACTGCACACAATACTACCATCTTTCCCTACATTTGTTTTTAATATTGGGTGGTGCTATATTTTAATATGGGTTGACTCTTTAGACACCAGTGATGAAATGTGCCTTTGCACATTATAGTGAGGTTGGAACTGGTTAGAATAAATTCAGATTTTATCCTCAAGAATGTCTTGGTACTATCATCAGAAGTGAGTCCTCACTCTCATAGGACTACAATGCCACAAAATGAGACTGACTTAAAGTAAGGCTTGTGTGTGTCTTTTTCACATGCTATTTCCTGAACTTCTGTTTCTTGTGTTGTTGCAATGGGAGGCCTACATCAGCCCAGGCTAACATTCCAGAGCCTTGGGCAAAAATAAATACTTTTTCTTATACGTTTTCCAATTTCAGATATACTGTAAGATAAATTTAAAAATCATACCTATAATCTCAGTTCTTAAGTGGTCAAAACATTTCATTCTTGTTGTAACCTTTATGAGTTTTTCTTTTAATTTATGAGCGAAGCATTGTCCTGCTTATCTTATACCTAGAACCATCTTTCCGAGTCTGTGTTGGGTTTTGTTTTGTTTTACATTGTTGTCATCTCTATTCTCGATTTTAACTATTCTTCTAACGCACATATTGCCACAATCAGCTACTTCAAATGGTCTTTTGATAAGGAAAAATTAATACTAGAATCTTTTATGACTTTCTATTTATTCTTTGTGCCTTTCACATCGAGCAATTCTATTTCACTTATTTTCTGATCCCTTCTTAGCTGCCCTATGGCCCTGACACCCCTACTAAGGAAACCAAAATTTAAGAGAAAAAAAGAAGAAAAATGTTTAGATTCTTAAGACTGCTTGAACAAACAAAATATAAATAGGGTAGCTTAAAAGAATATAAAACAGTATATGTATATACTTATATTTTCCTAAGTATAACCTGCTCAGCTTGTATATTACTTGTATATATGTATGCTTTAAGGGATGCATGGAACAATTGAGTTTCTTAAAAGGTCATACATTTAAAAGAAAGCAAGGGGAGATATATAGAAAAGTTTGGGAGGAGAGGAAAGAAAAGGAAAACATGATGTAATTAAATTATAATCTCAAAAATAATAAAGGTAACTTTAAAGAGTTCTATTTTAAAATTAATATAAATGTATTTCCTTCTGCTTCAAGAAACAGAAGTTTGAAGCTAAGGTATTAGCAAACCCATAGAAAATCATTCCTTGCTTCTACCCAGCAATGATGGACACTGGCATTTTCCTGGTGTCTCAGTATACAGTGGTATCATCTAAAGTTCCTTCTATCTTCACAAGACTTTCTTCTGCATGTAAAGATTTCTATCTCTTTATTTCTATTTGCAATTCATTTTTCCTCTCAAAGGCAACCAACATTTAATAATTTAAATATGGTTCCTACCAGCTCTATCTGACCTCATTTTAATTTGATTACACTAGTGAACAACCTATTTCCAAATAGGACTATATTAAAAGTACTAAGAATTAGGGTTTGAGGTATCTTCTGCAAGGCACAACTGAATTACAGCTTTTGAATACTCTCATACAGATCTTTCAGTTTGCATTATTCTTTGAGTAAAAACATACTCATTTCAGTATCATTCATCAATCCTTTAACTTCACTGAAAAAAACCTCTATAGATTGTTTTATCATTGGTCAAATACAGTAATGTAAAAACCATGGTGGACTTAGATAGAGAAAATTGGGGTTTTCATTCCAATTCTTTAGTATTCTAAGGACCATAAAATGCAAACCACATGTCAGTTGAGTTAAATTTGGCTTGAACCTCAATTTTAAACTCTTGCCAAAGCCCACAGCCCTCCTTAGGACATCTGTTGATTCCCAAGTGCTTCCTATCTTATGTTTCTCTCTGACTCAGCACCCCTGCTTCAGCTGCATTGCTCAGGGCTGCTCACATCAATATGAGACTATTGAAAATATTCTGAAATATTTTAAATAGGCAAATCAATTGTTAGGTGTCCTGCACGTACGTCTTTCCTGGTTATCTCTGCCTATTATGCTCTCTCTGTGGTAGAAAAAAATAGTGATAGTGCCAATTGCTCCTATCCACCAAGCACTATCATATAGTGACAAGGTTTAAAAATCCTTCTATCCTTCTTTCCACCCAAAGAAACCAGTTTTGCATACATAGTAACTAATAAATCGTTTTCGCTCTCTTAGCTTCCTATACATGGAGTAAGTAGTTTTTGTATTTTCCTTCTAATAGCTGTGACATCTTGTGCATTCTTCTACTAGTCAATAAATTATAAAAATCTATGTTTAAAGTTTATTTTATTTTTGCACAACTCATGCTTATGTTTTTAATAAAATTATCATTTAACAAGGCAAAGTCTACTACTTTCAACTCAGAATACTTAGGTTAGCCACACGAGCATTTCAAGAGTTTAGTGAATTTTCTAAATCTAGGATAAAGGAGGAGAACACAGAGCAGGGTCCATAGCCTTTCTTTGCATCCTCAGAACTCTCTGTTATCACCAAGTAGTATCTTGAATTTGAAACTATCCATACACAATGAAAAACTTCCTACACATGTTCATATCATGGAACCATTGTGTAGGATCTTACTAAATTATATAATAACCACTACTGGGACAGATCTTTCTAAATTCTATCACACCTGACAAAGACTGTACTAATACATTGAAAGAAATAGACCTTCTTCCTACTACAGAAAGTGGTGTAAATTTTTTGAGTTCTCATTAGTCACCAAAGGACTTTTGTGGTAATTGTCTTTAAAAAAGTGATACTATGTTATTCAAGGTTTTGGGCTCTAGATTCTTGAGTTCTTTATATATCTTAGAGAACAGTCCTCTATCACTTGTATGGTTGGTGAAAATCTTTTCCCATTCTGTAGGCTGGCGTTTTGTCCTATTGACAGTGTCCTTGGCTTTACAGAAGCTTCTTAGCTTCAGGAGATCCCACTTATTGATTGTTGGTCTTAGTGTCTGTGTCACTGGTGTTGTATTTAGGAAGTGGTCACCTGTGCCAATTCATAGAAGTGTATTTCCCACTTTCTTTTCTATCAAGTTCAAAGTGGCTGGGTTTAAGTTTAGGTCTTTGATCCACTTGGATTTGAGTTTTGTGCAGGGTGACAGGCTCGGATCTATTTGCATCCATCCAGCTATGCCAACACCATTTGTTAAACATACTATCTTTTTTCCATTGAATATTTTGGGCCTCTTTGTCAAAGATCAGGTGTTCATAGGTTTTTGAGTTAATGTCTGGATCCTCAATTCTATTCTATTGATCCACAAGTCTGTTTTTATGCCAGTACCAGGCTGTTTGCATTACTGTAGCTCTAGAGTATAACTTGAAGTCAGGGATGGTGATACCTCCTGAGGTTCTTTTGTTGAGTAAAATTGTTTTGACAATCCTGGCTTTCCTGTTATTCCAAATAAAATTGAGTATTGTTCTTTCAAAGTCCAAAAAATATTGTGTTGGGATTTTGGTGGGCAGTACATTGAATCTGTAGATTGCCTTTGGTAGAATTGCCATTTTTACTTTGTTGATCTTACCAATCCAGGAACATGGGAGAGCTTTCCATTTTCTGATATCCTCTTCAATTTCTTTCTTCAGTGATTTAAAACTTTTGTCAAATAGGTCTGTTACTTCTTTGGTTATAGTTACTCCAAGGTATTTAATACTATTTGCTGCTATTACGAAGGGTAATGTTTCCCTTATTTCTTTTTCAGCTCTTCTATCTTTAGTGTATAGAAGGGCTACTGATTTCTTTGAGTTAATCTTGTATCCTGCTACAATGCTGAAGGTGTTTATCAGCTGTACCAGTTCCTTGGAAGACTTTTGTGAGACTGAACTAAGCAATATTGGAGCAGTGGGACCATGGGACTGCCTGCTGCCTGCCCAGGGAGGGGGTGGGGATTTGTGAAGAAGAAAGAATGACCTGATGTGGTGGGAGGGGGAAGGGACCTTGAAAAAGAATATACAAGGTTAGCAAGTGTGACTTATTTGTTCATAATAATAATAATATTAAAATACTTGATAATAAATAAAAGTGATACTATGTGAAAAGCCATGTGCTAATGAAGCAAAGGAAAGAGTTATTTTAAAAATTAGTTGAACTTCTTACTCTATTTTAGATCAAATATGATGGTATTATAGCGTGACTGAAAGTTTAAAGCTATGTGTTTTTGTGTGTAAGATCATTGGTTGGCCATTATTCCATATGAGTTGTGACCTTCCAGTTGAAGGGGAATTTGTGGTCCATATCTATTCTCAATGACAAATGAGGAATTTTCCAAAGGATTCCTTGCCTACAGCTCTCATATACACAAAAACATGTAGTTACTTTTCTGCCAACCAATGCTTCAAATTTTCTGTATAGTCTAAGAGAGGTCTTGCCTGACTGTCCTGTTGTTTATACTATTATTAAATGATATCTTCCTCCATGTCGCTATTTGAGCCATAGGCTTACTGTTGTATTATCACTAGACTAGAGACACTTCTATAGCACCAGGAGTTAGGAGAGTGGGAAGAGTCAGCTATGCTATACACGAATGACTCAAAGTTGGACTTCCATTCTAAAATCTAATTCTGAACAGAAATCCACCTACCACTTCAGTAAATCTACATTCTGAGATCTGCATTTGGACACCACACATCTGGGACAGTCTTTTAAAACCCTGTTTTTCCTATCTGTTATTTTTCATCATCTTTTCAGTAACTGGGGTTTCAATGTCACTCTTAACTAAATAATTCATAGTCCAAGGGGACTCCAAGAGAAAAGTCAAAGACATGTCACTATATCAAAGGATCAACAAAGAAAGAAAAAACTGTGTGTGGTCACACATGCCAAAACTGAAAAGGAAACTTGCTGATCCTTTCAGGTTTGTAACATTTGACAAAAATTAGGAGTGGGATCTATATAGTGTCTTTTTTTCCTGATGTTCTCTTCATGTGAATATTGAGGTTTCAATCAGTATGAAGTGATGAATGGTGTGTTGGTTGGAAGAATAGCCATTCTACTATGAGTTTCTCAGAAGTTGCTTCCAGTGTAGGTGCAAGAAAATTTTTCTTTTTTTTGGGGGGGGGAGGAAAGGGTTTATTTGGTTCACATTCCCACACTGTAGCCTTTCATTGAAAAAAGTCAGGACAAGAACTTAGAGCAGGAGCTGATGCAGAGGCTATGAAGGATTGCTGCCTATTGGCTTGCTCCTCTTGCTTTCTCATAGAACCCATGACCACCAGGAATGGCCCCACCTACAATAGGCTACGCCCTCCCCCATCAATCACTAATTAAGAAAATGCCATATATACCTGCTTACAGCCCTTTCTTATTAAGGCAATTTCTTTTTTTTTTTCTTTTTTTTCTTCTTTATTTATTTTGTATTTATCAAAAAAGTAAAATGAATTTAAAATGCTGAAAAGTTAACAATATTTATAAAGAAGATAAAAATCATAAACATGACTTATCAAGGGTGATAATGCAAATAAGTTTGCTACACATAAAAATACTAACCCTAACCCTAACCCTAACCCTAGCCCTAACC
>PVIH01022700.1:0-26540 GCA_004025045.1 Sigmodon hispidus | reverse complement strand
AAAAAAAAAAAAAAAAAAAAACAAAGACAGAGCTCTTGGTTAGCATGTGCAAGTCCCTGGCCTTAGCTATCTCTGATAAAAAGAAAGGGAAGAAGGGGACTAATGGTCGTACATAGAGTTCATTTTCCTATACCAAATTATGGTCTTAGACATGATGCCCTAAATAATGAACTGAGAGAAGCTTTGGAAGGTTTTACCATCTCCTCCCATAACTTCCATTTATTCTCATACATCCTTGGTATTTTCTCAAATTTATGTAAAGTGTTTGCAAATGCAGCTTGAAAAGGAGTTTCCTAGTCTTTTCAAACTAGTCCCTTTATACATTCTGAAACCATTTTAGCCTTCAGGCTTCACGTCATTGTTTGGGTGAGTATAATGCTTTTTAAGATTGGGATACATTAGTCACTGAAAATAATGATATAAATCTATGTTTCCCTCCCAAAAGCAGCTGATGAACTAGAAAAACTGTTAGAATCAGCATTTGAAGAACTACTGACTGTACTAAAACGTTTTCAATGAAGGAAATATGATGAAGAAAATAAACGCTGCTTTCTGCTAAGCCAATGTTGTGCTGTTCCAGTCACCTGTTCACCATGCCACAGTGCCCTAAATCAGCACTGGCACAAGTTGCTCATGCCTGAGTAATTCAGACCTTAATGTCAAAAACTGTGGTATGGGCCTCAACCTGCCTGCAAGCTCCCTCAAGAACTGGCACAAAGGCTTGCTTCTGTTTTGTGTGACTCAGATATTTATAGGTCTTGAGTGGCCTTGAGGAAGGCTATTTTTTTAACAGTGTTTAAAGGCTGCTGCAGCCTTGAGCACAATGGTAGAAAAGGCAACAATGAAGATAAAAATAAAATAGACAGGCATGGATGCCCGTAAAAGAGGTTAGGACAGGAGATATGTGCAGAAATTGTTTTGAAAATCTCTTATGGAATCTGGGAAGCAATACAGTTACATGCACTCACAACATAGGACACATTCTTAGAAGGCTCTAAGACCATCCAAAGCTTTCATCTCTGGCTAGCTTGTAGATTCTACATATCCAACAAAGCCACACCTCTTAATAGTGCCACTTTGGAGGCCATTATCATTCAAACTACCAAAACATCTTAGCCTCAGTTTCTCTTTTCTCTAATAGGTCTCCTTAGCAGACTACTTACTTATCTTTGAGGTGTTCTGATGGCAATGCTCCTTTTAGCTAAATTCCATTTGTGTGACTTAGTGTCTCCTAATCAAATCTATGGGTACGTTCTTTGTAATACCAATTCTATCACTTTGAGTTTCTTCTATATCATTGTCACTCATCTTTCTTATGCAAAAGGTATGAGCACTGAATACAACTTCATTATTGTCTTAAGCACTCTTATATTACATTAATTTAGCAAAAGGAAAGCTTTTGGTTTACTCTTCTTCATTCAGTCTCTAATGTTATTTCTTAAAAACATAGATCCCAGCTTCTAACTCATATTCTGCTCTCTCTCAATAAGGTCTATTTGAAACAGAGTTCCCAAAGTTGTGTTCATCAGAAAATTTTTATTTATTCTTCTCACTTTGGAAGGATGATTTCACTGCCCATAGTATTTGAGGGTTTGAATTTTTCTTACAGTAATACTAAATATTGAACTTCACTCTTCTTGTGTATAGTTCCTGAAGGAAAGTTTCATGGAGTTATTTGTGTTCTTCTATAGGCATAGACTCAGGGTTTTTTTTCTTTTTTATATTTTCCCCAGATATTTTCTTTATGCATATTATGTTTGTTTATTTATGTTTTCAACAATTTCATATGTATCTTAACCAACCCAATTTCTCCCTCCCTCATGCCTATCCCAAACAGACCCCAACACATCCCTTTATTACCTTTATGTCTTCTTTATTTTTTGAAATCTATGGAATCTAATTACTGATGCCTGACAATGCTAACTGATCTTGTTGGCTGGGTCATGTGCAGGCCTTGAATGGGTATCCACAGATGCAGTAAGTTAATGAGGACAATGGCCATGTCATGTCTAGAAGACAGCACTTTTCTCCATCGTCTGGCCTTTCCATCTTTCTTACCCTATCTTTCATAATGTTCTTGATCTCATTTAAAGCTGAGCACTTAAAAGTCATGTATTCTTAACACTCTGGCAAGTTATGAGTGGCTGCATTAACTTCTGTGAACTTCAGAAAGAAGTATCTCTGGCCAAGGTTGAAAATGCCATTAACCTATAGGTATAGGTGTTTGGGGACCATTTCTCTAAAATTGCTGTTCTATGAGCTTCCTGGTTCTGAAGTTTAATGATATACATTTTAGAGAGTTTTCCAGTCATCATTATTTCTTCTGTCACCTTCCCTTTGTCTTCTTCTAGGGTTCTCTTTATCAATATGTATGTATATAGATGTCCCACAGTTCACGAGGTAATTCATTCTATGACTTTTTTCATTAAATTTTTCTTTTTTAAATTTATTTATTAGTTTTTGAATAAAGTCTCATTTTTTTAAATCCATGTATGCCCCTGTTCAAACTCCCTTCCCCTTCTTGCCCTTCCCAATCTCTCTTCTCCTCATCTCCCCATCTCCTCCCCAGCAAGGGCAGGAGGTCCCAAGTTCCCAAGGTGGCTCAGTTCAGCATCCACTCCTGGCAGATCTGCTTTCTTCACCCCAACATCGAGACTGGGTCAAGGGTTCCTCTGGAAGGAGTGGAATCCAAGGTGTCAGTCCAAGGTGCTTCAGATCACAAGCTGTTCAGTGGTTGTGGTTTGCAGCTTGGGTGTGCTTTGTTTTTTGTTTAAAGTCCACTAATGAGTGAGTACATCCCCTGCTTATCTTTCTGGGTTTGTGATACCTTGCTCAGGAGGATATTCTCTAAATCCATCCATTTGCCTGCAAATTTTAGGATATCATTTTTTCTTAATGCTAAGTAGTACTCCATTGTGTAGATGTACCATAGTTTGTTAATCTATTCTTCAGTTGAGGGGCATCTAGGTTGTTTCCAGGTTCTTGCTATTACGAATAATGCTGCTATGAACATAGTTGAGGTAATGCCTTTGGAGTGTGAATGTGCATCTTTAGGGTATATGCCCAGTAGTGGTATTGCTAGAGGCATTTTCCATTGTGTATTTCTGGGCTCTTCATCAAAAACCAGATGTTTATATGTGTGTATATTTATTCCTGGGCCTTTAATTTGAGGTCTGGATGGGTCTTTTATTATTCTGTGAAGAATTATGTTGTAATTTATATGAGAATTGCCTTGAAGCTGTATATTACTTTTAGTAGGATGCCCACTTTCACAATATTTTTCTACTGATCCATGAGCATGGGTCGTCATTCCATCTTCTGGTGTCTTCTTCAGTTTATTTCTTTAATAACTTAAAATTTTTATTATGTAAGTTTTATTATTATTTTTTGCTTGATTAGAGTATCCCAAGATATTTTTTATCCCTTTTCTGTAACTATTTGTCTGATAAGAATGGGTGTAGCCCTATCTATGCAAAGATCAAAAGTCTCAAACTATGTGATACATGGAGTGGGGTGAGTATGTCCGAAGAGCTGGGAGATTAAAGGGCCATTATTTGATGTTTATCTAGAAGAGAGGATGTGGTTAATCAGGACACCAAATTCTACAGACATATATCAAATTCAGCAGATTGCTCTGTTTATCCTCAGATTAGCAACCACAGCAGCAAGGTCTCTTTTGGCATGCAGTGCCTAAAATCCAGGTAAACTTTCAGGTGAGCCGTTAGTTCTGGACTGCAATGTGACCAATCCTCTTAAGCTCTTGCTATTGTGACTCCTCTGTCAGCATGGATGCACCGTAGAATGTGGCCCAATAACTCTGTGTTCTCAACAATGTTGTTTTGGTAAAAGCATTTTTTATCCCAGAATCAAGAAAAGGAACTACAATATTCAGGAAACCATATTGCTGTATTTCCCCCCAAACATTTGTATTAGAATACTTACAAATCTATCAAAATGTTGTAGGGACAGATCAACAGAGACCTTGATGCCCTTGCTCTAAATTCTTCAGCTGTTTATATCTTTTTATGGTTACTTCCTTTTGAAGTGAAACATTTGAAGGCAAATTATGGGGGAGCATGGAATTTGTTCCCTGAGAAATCTAGCGTTCATTTTCCAAAAATGAAAGTCATATTCTCTCAGTGACATCATTTCTATGCTCAAAATGTTAAGAACAATTCTATAATATCATCTGAAATCTTTATATTCAAATACTCTTTATTATTCCAGAAATGTCAATAGTGTTTTGCAATTCTGTGATCCAGTTAGAATTTATATAGTTGTTTATTTTTATCTCTTGAGTTTTGGAGCAGCTTTTCTTTTTTTAACATCAATGGTGACTTTATCATGCACATAAATTATACACAGGCTGTCTTTTTCTCATCACTAATTATATTAAGGGTTACTGAAGGTTTATTTAATGAAAGCAATCGCCTGAGTGAAGATAGTTTTGCAGAACCATGAGCACATCCTGAGCAATTAACAGTTCCTCAGGTTGTCATACAGATCGAGTGTGAGTCCTTGAAATTTCATGCACATATGTAGTTACGCATATAGATGCAATGTTCGAGTTTGAAATAAAAGACAAGCACAAGAGGTATCCCTGCATGTAACTACCGAGTAACAAGACTGGGTTATGTATCCCTCTCATCAAACCCACTGACCTGCTCACACCTCAGCCTAATGGCAGGAAGGGCTGTACTTATCAAACATTAGGTATAAGGTGGCATGAATCACTTGCCGGAAAGAAAGGACACAAGCAGCCTCTCTGGACACTTGGAGCAGTTTCAATTCACTGATTTTTTATTATTATGAATAAAGTCATATTTTTAATCCATGTATCCCCTTGTTCAGACTCCTTTCCCTCTCCTGCCCCTCCCATTTTGAGGCTTGTGTGAAAAGTAATGCTTTACTGATTTCTTTCTCAGTCCATTTGTCATTTATATATGGAAAAATTACTGATTTGTGTGTGTGTGTGTGTGTGTGTGTGTGTGTGTGTGTGTTAATTTTGTATCCCATTACTTTTCTGAAAGTACTTATCAGTTGTGGAAGTTTCTTGGGGAAGTCTTTAGGGCATTTTATGTACGAAGTAATTTTGATTGCAAATAAGAATTATTTGACTTTTTTCTTTCTTATTTGTATTCCCAAAGTCCATGGTGCTGCTCAGCTGGAGTCTGTTGATGTTCATGGCCATCTAAGGGCATTTGGATGTCTGTGGTCTGTGCTGCAGCCTAAATCCAAATTTACATCCATGGGCAATACTGCTGCCAGGGGCCGAATTGATGAAAGTAGCCTGAGCTACCACCTAAGGCCATGGATATCTAGGTTCCCACTGCTGCTGAGGTCCATGTTTGTTATCACAGTCCTACTGTGGCAAGGGTCTTTGTTAATGTCTGTGGCCCATGTTACCACAGAAGACAATGCAGATGTCTGTGGTCTGTGCTGCAGCCTGAATCCATGTTGATGACCAAGGGCGCCTGCCAGGTGGACATCATTCAGGTTAACTCCAAGAACCTTGTCTTGCTCCTTTTCATTATAGATCTGCACTTTAAGACCGGCCACTAACAACCACAAGATACTGTCAATATGAGGCTATTTTCAAAATATCCTTTGCCAATGCTGTTATTCTAAAATTCTTCTATTCAGCCTCAGGCCAACTTTTTGGACAAGGGGGAAAAAGTAGCCACATTCTTTGCCAAAATATCACAAGGATGGTCTCTAGACCACACACTAATATTTTCCCCTTTGAAACTTCTTGAGCTAGACCCCCACAGTTCAAATCACCCTCAGCACCACTATCTTCCAAGTTCCTACTATGATAGCCTATTAAGCCCCACTTAAAATGTCTAACTGCTTTCCTAATCCAAAATTCCAAGTCCACATTTCTCCAACCAAAAGCATGGTCTGGCCTATTACAGCAATACCCCAGTCACTGGTACCAACTTCTGTGTTACTCATTTTTCTATTGTTGCGAAGAGACACCATGACCACGGCAAGTAAAGCTTTTAATTGGGGCTGCTTCATATTTCACAGGTTTAGCTCATCATTATCATGGCTGGAAGCATGACAGCACACAGGCAGACATGGTGCTGGACAGATAGCTGAGAATTCCACATCTATATCCATCTCTATCCCCAGGTAGCAGGAAGAGAGAGACAATGGGCCTGGCTTGAACTTCTGAAACCTCAAAGCCCATCCCCCAGTAACACACTTCCTCCACAAGGCTACATCTATTCTAACAAGGCCACATCTCCTAACAGTGGCCTTCCGTGGTAAGTAAGCATTCAAATCTATGAGTCTACAAGGGACGTTCTATTCAAACCGCAAAACCAGCTGAAGGTTCTTTAGAATTTTTTGCCTATTCTCTTCCTATAATAAGGGCAAAAGTACCTCAACTATTTTCACTATATTAGTATAATAGAATCCATAGCCTCACTTTTTTTGTATATTGCAGATGCTATTTTGCTCACCTAACATACTCCAAGGATGTATGCTATCATCACAGAGCTGTCTTATGCTCTGGATCCTTGACATCTGTTAAGTTTTATCATGCTTCCTAGACTGACCTTTCTCTGAGGTGCTCTACTGTCTCTTCTGTATTACCCCTTCTGCTAGCACTGAAGCAGGGAGAGTGGTCTGCAGCTCCCAAAATCCTAACAGCAGTTTCCTTTGAGACGGACATGAGGATGCAGAGTTAGACATAGTCCCCAAAAGGCATGCAGGTAGGGAGAGAAGCCATAACTAAGTAATAAATATAGTGAACTTCCAAGTTGGTTGGCCAAAGGCATTGTAGGCTTTTTCTGACAACCCTAGAGCCACCTACTGATGGAATAGCTTTACAAGTTCAAGGTCAGATTAAGGCATATTTACAGAAGCCAATATGTAAAGTTTTTGTCCAATCAGCCATCCTGTCTTTCTTCAATTTGATCGATACTAAATTAGGGGAGGAAGACCTTAGAGAAAGGAAGACTTAGAGAAAACTTAACCCTCAAGGAGCTTTCCAAGTGCCTCTTCTGTTTTGTGGCGGTTATTTATATGCCTGCTTATGTGTCTGTGTTTCCTCAACCCTAATAAAAGCTTTTATCAGCAACAGACAAACAAGCACCTTGAGGACAAGGGGACAGTCTTTTTTTTAAATAATTACTAATTTATTTAATTATTTGCCTTGGTGTTTTGCCTGGAACTGGAATTACAGACAGTTGTGAGCTGCCATGTGGGTGCTGGGAATTGAACCCTGGTCCTCTGAACCACTGAGCCATCTCTCCAGCCCCGGGGACAGTCTTTTATAACCTTAGGGACAAGACCTAAGAGGTCAGACTCCATTTTGACAGAGTTTACCCTTTTGTGAAGAAATGGCTGTGGATCTATGGAATTATGTATAAGAATCCATAAACCAAAAGTAAAAATAGAAATACACTCAGGTCCTTTGGGAGGGTATCTATACCTTAATCTTTTATTTTTTCTTAAGTGTACTCCCCCTTCTTCTGGCAACCATGGGTATAACTCCTGAGCATAATCTAAAAACTGATGAAATGGTTGGTTTTTTACTTTATTTCATGGTTCCTCAAAATCTCCTTCAAGTAGGTATACAATTGCCTTTTCCTATTTTACTTGTCCCATGTTTTATGCCTTATACATAGAAATGCACTTCCTCTTACCTTTATTTTCATGCTTCTTGGGGGGGCATTCCTTTGTCTGACCAATGGGAGTTTCCTATAGTCAGGGTCTCTGTTAAGATGTCACTTGCTGAGACGTGCAATGACTTTGGGATTGTCCTGACTGGGCAACAAGGAATGAAGAAATAACATACACATGCGTAAAAGCTGGGACATGTGGGACATGTGTTCCAATATTTCAAAACCACCAGCAGCTCCAAAACTTACTGTGTCTGTTATAAAGCTGAATGAGGAGGCAAGTTTATTATATACAACTGAACAGGGGGGTGAACTGGTTAATTTTGGTAAGAGAGAAGCCTTGGGTTACAGTCATACATGAGAAGAAGCTGTGGTGGATACTTTCTATACATGCTATTAACATCCATACTTGAACCAAGGGCGGGTCTTGCCATTCCTCTGAGCCTCATGCGAGGAACACATGGCCAGTCCCATGACTCTGAGGCATTGTCATCCTTGACATAGCCATAGTCATGTCAGCAAGACACATGCACTCAGAACTCCATCTGCTCCCAAATAAGGAAGGCCTGAGCAGCAGTATAGATGAACTTACCAGTGAGAGTGATGGATGGCAAGCAAGCAAACAAAAAGTAAAAGCTTATTTTCTTTCTATGTCCCCTTTATCTTGGCTCCCACCAGAAGGTGTGGCCAAGATTCAGGGTGGATCTTCCTACCTCAAATGATCCAATTAAGAAAATCCCTCCATAGGAGTCCCTAGATGCTTGGGGGTTATTTGATTACAGATGTGGTCAAGTTGACAGCAGAGATTAGCTAGTACACCCTCATTTTACTTAGTAATGCCTCCAAATGTAACAATAGTGATGCTTGCAGGTCAAATATTTCTAAACTAAACTTATTAATTTGTCTAAATGAAATGGAAAAAAATCTCAACTTTATATAGTCAGAAAAGAATTTTTCTGAAGTTGTTAAGAACTATGTTAAGAATAAAGCTATCAGGAAAACTGTGAGGAAGTAAAATAATTCATAATAGTTTTTCATCACACCTGAAACTGCAAAACTTATGGCAACAACACAGAACAAATTCTTAGTTAAGATGGAAAAGACATCAAATTTGTGGGTGGAACACAGAACAGAAAATATTTTCTGATTGATGAACAATGTGTTGTACTTTCAGAAAGCAATGATCAAGACTGGGATGTTAGCTCAGTCAACAAAGTAATTGCCTTGGAAGAACAAGAACTAGAGTTAGAGCCACAGAACCCATAGGAGCAAAAGCAAGGCTTGGCTAGAGAGGCAGACTTAGACGGATCCTTGGTGCTAGCCAGCTTGATGATTTCCAGATTGAAATACTTTGTTTCAACAAAGAAACAAACAAATAGATAAACAATGCCAAAGGAATGACACTGAAGGCTGTCCTCTGACATTCATACACATATACCTCCAAATGTCTGTGTGCACACACACACACACACACACACACACACACACACACACACACTCAGAAAAAGACAAGTATAGAATCTATATAAGGTTACAGCAAATAGTCCACTGAAATTAGTGACAGTAAACTAATTACTTCAAGAGAGAAGCACACACAGATTCAGGAACAAGTTTGGGCTGAAATATAAAAATCACTGGACTGTTTTGTGTCTTATGAATCTTCTGTAAAGAAACTTATAAAGAACAAAAATATCAACAAAGCAAGTCTTTAACTGTGTTGGAAGCAAGCTGTCCTGGAAAAAGATGTCTATTAGAATCTACATTCATAAAAGGTATCAGAGAACAAAACATAAAAGGTCAGATTTCTTCTGGTCCCATGTGGCAATACCATGGAAAAGCCAGTCATAAGAACAGAAAGAGGAAGCCTTGTGTTTCAAAAACTGTTGGGCAACATAATCAGAAACAATGTGAGATGACTACCTTGTTTATGAGATGTTTCTTCCAATGCTTCCTTCCAGAAGCTAAAAAAAGGTAGCTGCAATATGAAACTAAAATTTAAAGTCCTATTTAATAATAAAGAGTATCTTTAACCTTCCCGAATCTGAAGGTTGTATATTTATCTCTCAAATACATCTTCATTGCTTCAGCTTCTTAAATATTGTATTATTTTATCAAGGATATATTCATCTGGTATTAACTCATAATTGATTACTAATTGAAGCAGATTCTAATCTAGATAGAATGGGTGGCTTTAAATCATTAACTACTAATGACAAGATAACATTCCTCAAAACTGCAATAAGTTAATTATAAGAAAATGGACATGATTCCATTCTTTTTCTTGAATAGAAGGAAATACGTCATTTGTAACAGCATAAATAAAACTGAAGGACATCCTGCTAAGTGAAGTAAGCCAGATACAGAAGGACAAATATTACATGATACTTTTTTCCTGAAATTTGGAGAGACCAACTAATAGCAAATAGTAGAAGAGTGGTTGCCAAAAGTTGGAGTGAGGGAGGGGTAAGGCAACATTAGTCAAGGGGTCTGAAATGTGTGTTACATGATATAAATAACCCTGGAGATGCAGCATATAGAATATTCCCCATCTTTAGAAACACTGTAGTACATTTTATACTTTGGAATTTGCCATAAGGTTAAATCTTAAGTTTTGGGGATTTTGTTTTGTTTTCTGGTATGTATGTATGTATGTGTTTATTTATTCAGAATTTTCAAGACAAAGTTTCTCTGTGTAGCCCTTGCTGTCCTGGAACTCGATCTGTAGATCATGCTGGCCTTGAACTCCTGCCACTGCCTCCTGAGTGCTTGAATTAAAGACATGCACCACTGACACCTGCCTATAAATCTTAATTGTTCTTCTAACAACAACAGCAGCGACAGTAACAAAACAATAAAGAAAGAGAGCAAAAATGGAAATGCAAAAGCAGAAATAATTTAGGTCAACATATAAAATTATAGCAAACCCAGGGCTGAGGATGTAGCTCAGTTGATAGAACTCTTGTCTAGCACACACAAAACTCACTTCCATCCCCACCATAGTGGTGAGTGTCTGTGATCCTAAAACCCAAGAGGTGGAGGTAGAAAAATCAGAAGTTCAGAGATATCCTTGGCCAAAAAAAAGGTGGGTACCACAAAGATCTGCTATTACAGAAACTTCCATATATGATTTAAATGGAGTTACCCATACCTATATGAAGGGATAATACCTCTCCAAAATGCCATCAAACAAAATCAAACAAGGAGCTCAGGACCAGGTTGGTTACTTTGAGTTTGTCACTGGACTCCCATAGGCCTCACAAAATAATACATGCCATTGCTGCTGTTCTTGACTACTATCTAACTTAATGGTCAAACCCTATTCCTGAGGATACCATATACTTGAGTGACAGAGCACAGGGAAATCAACCTGATACTAACCTAGAAGCTTCATACCTACTGGCTATCTTTCACAGTCCTGGAAGGTGTTCTGCATGCTACCTAGGAAGAAAAGTAATCAACAGTCTACCCATATATGAACCCTATCCAGTACAATAATGCCTACCTGGCAAGATGCACCCATTGATGTAATAGTGGTGTGAATGTTTTGGGAGTACCCACTGACTTTCTGATTAGATTTAAGATTGATCCAAGTGATAGTACTCATTCATGGCACTGTTTACTGGACCAAATGGTCATAGGGCTTAGAGGAGAATCTACTAACTATTTGTTAGTTTTTTTGCCTGTGGGAGAGAGACACACACACTTACTGCCAGGTGCCACATGAGAGTTTATTTTAGGGAGTTCAGGTACCCAGAGAAGGGAGTGGGAGAGAGAGAGAGAGAGAGAGAGGGGGGGGGGAAGGAAAGAGAAAGAGAGGAGAGAGAAGGGATCAGCTGGCATGGCATGTGTTGTTTCTTTTTAAGAGAGCGGGTGGGCACAGATCTACACTATTATTCTGCTAAATGGACATGATATGAAACTTCCTCTTAAATGTTTATTTTTATATTCATAGGCTAGTGCAGCTTTCAACCTTCATTAGCGAATTTAATGTTACAGTAGCTGGCTATTAATACAGAGACTCACAGATAATCAACATGCAGAAAAGGGAATGTAAGGTGCCCAGGCCTAAATAGGACATCTCTACCACACTTCCTCCACACGAGGATCAGGGACCATCATGAAAGAGAGGGCTGAAAGGTTTTAAAAGTCAGAAGTATTGAAGGACTGCTGCAGAAAGTGTGTTCTGTACATAGAGCTGTCACATATGAATTCACAAAGCTTGTGACTGCACACAGAAAACCTGCACAAAGCTAAGCAGACAAAGTGCCAGCATGGACAGGGTAGAAGGGTCATAAATCCCACTGTTAGCTAATGACAATTAATGGCTGCTGGGGAACCAGAGTGTGTCATCCTGAGGAATGTAACCCCTGAGAAACTACCCATTGTCTCAGGCTTTCTTATATGCTACCAACCAGCTCTCAAATCATGACACAGAGACCTATTATTAGTTTTGTTTGATCTTAGCTTAGCTCATTTTTTGCTAGCTCTTATAACTTAACCTATTTCTCTTTGTCTCAGGGCTTTTAGCTTTCTTTCTTTCCTTCCTTCTTTTCTTCTTCTTCTTCTTCTCTCTCTCTCTCTCTCTCTCTCTCTCTCTCTCTCTCTCTCTCTCTCTCTGTCCTACTTTCACTCTTTTTCATGTCTGATTGGCTGGTAGCTGCCTTGCTAATGGCCTCAGGCATATCTTCCTCTCTGTTCTTGCTTCTCTTACTTATTACCTATGCCTACAAGCCATGCCCATCCCTCTTCTGACTAGCTATTGGCTGTTCAGCTTTTTATTAGACAAGCCAGATGTCTTAGGCAGGTAAGGTGAAATAGCAACACACCTTTACATAAATAAATGCAGCATGAACAAATGTAACACACCTTTACATAATTAAAATAATACTCTTCAACAACCCATGTTCCAGTAGATGGTCCTATACCCATGCACAGCCCTAAATGGACTAGGTGGATTTTAAAAAGATAACATGAAGTTGGGAGGGAAAAGTGGGGGAAGTTTGGAAAGATTTAGAGAGGAGTCAGTATGAAGTAGAGCTAATCCAAATACATTATATGCTTATGCATGAAATGCTCAAATAATAAATATCTGCCTAACCATTATTTATAAAGGAAGAAAACATACTCATATAGGCCCATAATTATGATTTTATTATATAGTTATTGTACATATTGCATTTACATACAATAAAAGTACATATGATACATAGACAGTGCCCAATTTTTCATTAAGTAATTATATATGTATCACAATGGAAAAGATACTGAAAGATATTAAGAAGATAAGCAAAATGGTTGTTTTAATGCACTTTGCAACTTTTTGAGGACATGAGTTTTCTTTTTTTGGAAAAGAGTATATTCTTTTATTGATTTTTTTGGTTCATACATCTTGTTTCAACTTTCAATAATAAAATTCAATAAATTTGATTCTTTAATTGTAAAAACTTGCTGTATGCATTATTTACACGTTGCCAAAATCTACAGGCATTACACACATCACAAAGACTTCACTGACACTAAGCATGGGACCATCACACAGAAGGGAATAGCTAGTTAACATACATTCAGATGGTAAATTATAGATATGCACAGTGTATTTGGCACTGTTTATTATTGTCAAAAAGAAAAATTCTTAAGCCTTAGTCACAATATAACAAAATTTGCTATTCACATTATAGTCAGCTTTTAAACTTCAAACATTAATCAGTTTCAAGGAGCAATCTACAGTCAGACTCCTTCCAACTTCTTTATATGCTCCAGGCCATCTGCTGAATAGGTTCGATTGACTTGGTGGCTTTTCTATTGTGGAGCATGAGAGGACATGAGTTTTCATGTGCTATTGTTTCCCTCTATCTGATAAACTTTGCTTAGCATTTTTGGTAATATATATTTGCCTTAGCAACATTTCAGTGTTAACATCAGTTTTGAACAACACAGCCTGATTTTTTTCCAGTTATGTAATTTGGATTAACTTTGATTCTTCTTCATAATTAAAGTCAGTTTAAAATTTTTGGAAACATCTTACATAAATGGTGCTTTATCTTTCTCAGTGTGAAGCACAGGCAGGATTTTAACCACAAGTCATAAACTCCAGTACCTGAAGGAGTCGGACAATTCCTTCAAATAAAAATCTTAGCCAGCTATGACACATTGAGCATGGTGAGAACATGAAAAATTGTGAATAATTTTTTTTTAAAAATTGGGCATGTGTTGAAAACTTACTATCACCAATGTCCCATCAAATTGGTATCACAAACTTCTTGATGCATGTTCACTGCATTCACTGAGAAAGATAAAGCACCATTTATGTAAAATGTTTCCAACAATTTCATTTCATTCAGCATTCCTTCTTTCTCAGGACTAAGACTATTTTTCCCTTCTTAATGATGCTAAGTAACTGACTATTTCCCATCTGCTACATTTATTAAGATAGTCTTGTGGTGCTCTGTGTACCACCTGGCACTTTTTGGCTGGCTGGCTGCTGCTGCTAGAACAAATAATACATCTCTTTCCTTTAGTCAGTATCCATATGTCCACAAGCTTCTGTTTCTTCATTAGATGGAAAGAGGAAAATTTACTGGAGTCAGGGTTAAAAGGATGAAGATCTCTATAGATAATAGGAAGATAATAAGATGGTGTTGTCTATTCCCTCCATCTTACCAACAAACTCTAAGTTCACTACAGAGAGAGGTTGACAGGGAAGTTCTATAGGGATTATTCAACAAGGATTCTGTGAAGCTATGAGCAAAACATTCTTACAAGATAACACATTATTTGGGGACAAAAGAAACTCTTTCATTGTTTGAATTTTACCATCTAGTCCTCAATCTTACCTCCAACACAGAGAGACACAAAGACACACACACACACACACACACACACACACACACACACACACACATACACACACACCCCAGCTGGGGTTTGTAGCATAAAAGGCAACATTTTGGCATGAGCAGTGACAGTCTCATAAAAGGCTATTATTATAGCAAGCTCCAAATAGCTTTGTACTGTATGGTTTTAGACACATGGATTTTAATATAGGAGGAACAACTGAAAGCAGACATATCTATAATGGAAAATTTATTTGTGAGCAGGGAGATAATGTTTTTAATTATTTGGAGGATATTTGATATGGGAGACTAGAGTCTTTCTAGGAGTTGCCAAAAAAGTTATTGAACCATGATGTTTAAACTGCTTTGTATGTAGATGAGTGTTCATACCACAGGTTAGGATGAGCTCCTGGGGAATGAAGTGCTTATATAGAAAGGCATTTCTCATGCTGTGTAGCTTATCACAGACTTTGATACACAGCAAGTACCAATAACCCTGCCCTTCAGTGTTTCATGGTGACATTCTTGTTAGGATGAAATAAGTTTTCCTCTTATTCATGATTGTCACTGCTTCTAATACAGATTAATTGTATGAAACCAATTGCCAGGTCAAAGGGTTATAGTTTTACACAAGCCAAGATAATTTTATTTCAGGCATGAGAAAGAGAATAGATATTTTGTTTCTTCTGTAGACAATCTAAGCATGATTCAATTAGTGTCTTGAAGGTCTGCAGTACAAGAGCAAAAATTTCAGGTAAGTGAAAAATGATGTCTCTCCTATGCAAGATGTGAGGATGCTCCCAAGCTACTTTGCAGTCTTAAGCATGTGAATCCTGCCTGGGTAACAAAGCAAATGAGTTTAAGGCTAGAATGGGAAACTTAGGAAGACCTTGTAACAGAATAAAAGTGTTTAAAGGCTAGGGGCTACATCTCAGTGGCATAAAGGTTATCTAGAATGCGTGAGTCCTGAGTTCAATTTCCAGTACAAGGAAAAATTCGCAACAATGCTTTCCTGAAAGAAGGAAGAATGGAAAGCTTCCAACAATCTAGTGTTGCCTGATCTCAGCCCCATAGCTTAATATGATCCATCTGTTTTTGAGGAAAATTAATCCCAGCCTTTGCAAGTTCTTCTTTCCAACTTCCATGGATCTATTAATCACTATTGAGGAAAGTGTTGAGAATCTCAAAGCATGTTAACAATTAGGCTAATCTATAAAAGATGTTAACTAAAGGCTGACACGGTAGCACACACTTACAGTATCACCAGGGAAGCCAAAAGCAGATATCACCAGTAGCTTGAGGGATAACCTGGGCTAAAGTAAAATTCTATCTCAAAAGTAAAAGAAAGAACATAGGTGGGTGATGAAAAAGAAAACATTAATTAAAGAAGGCATATTTTACTGATAATAACAATTATTTATAATGTGAGCTAGAATAAAAACACTAATGATCTATCATTTTTTTAAACACTTCTTCTGTTTGGGGTATTTTTCTAAGCTCTCATGTAGTCTTTGCCACAAGCTTTTTGAACAGTAGAGAATGTTTTACAGTTTTACAAAAGAATAAACTGATATAGAGAAGCTAACACACAAAATTACATGGTACAAAATAAAAATTTCAATCAGCAAGCATGGCTCCAATGCCCAAAATCTTAATTACTTCTACAAAATTAAAGCTAATCTGAATTTAACAGCCCACTATTTCTACTCAAACCACCTGTTCACAGTTTGGGAAGAAAAATACCAAGAAACAGTATATAGAATGAATTTTGAGCCAAGAGATCCAAGTGATCATCTAGTCTGATTGCCAGAACTCCATGGTTACCATGCTGCTATGATGAAATGCCCTTTATTTTTGCACTTCATCCATCAGCACAGTAATTTCCTGATGGTGCTGTATCTAGCAGGATTCTTTGCAATAATCAGGACCCGAAGGTGCCTGACATACTCAGAAAAGGGTTTTATTAAAATCTTGATAAATAACTTATTGTTAAATTTGCTTTCTATGATGATTGCATTATGGCTCTCTATATTTTTAAGTCTTTATCTTGAAATATATACTAAAAGATATGTGGGTGAAGAAACATGATTTTTTACTTTACACGGTCAAACAAGAGAAACAGGAAGTAGACTAAGAATAGTAGCATAACGAATGTTGGGTATGAGTAGCCGTTACACTGGACTCTCTGTGTAAAATGTTGGGTTTTGGTTTAACTTTATTTTTGTGAGGCAGGGTCTTAATCAGCCCAGGCTATGTAGTATTAAATTTTCTGTTTAGCCAACTCTAGCCTCTAACTATTGATCCTATTGCCTCTGTCTCCCAAGTACACACCAGGCTAAAAATGTCTTAATATATATCCAAGAAAAAGAAGTAAATTGCCCCTCACACCTGCAGATTCCTCTAAGCATAGTTAAAAATCTTCAACGAGCCAGTTTGTTGGTACACATCTACAATGTTGGGGTCTCTGCAAACAAAAGGGCTGGCAGAGTAATGATCTGAGTGAGATGAGAAGGAAATCTAATTCAACACAACTCAGTAGCCAGCATTGGTTTAAAATTCTAGAGTCTGACACTGGGCAGCTTATTTAGACATATTTAAATACAGTATAACTTTGGAAAAGGGTTTCCTGTGACAATTATTATAATAAAGTTTAATGTATGATTACATTAAAACTCTTTTGCAAAGTACATATGACTTTTTCCCATAAGAATGGATTCTATAGCTTAAGGGCCTAGAGATGGATCTCGTGTGGTCTAGGTCAGCAAGAAGGTAACCAAACTACAAAGTACATACAATATCACCCCTAGGATGCGTCCTATTGACTGAGAAACAATGCTCAAGATAAAGAAATAGGGAGGAAGAGTTTGGAATAAACATAATAGAGTAGAGGATTGGGGTGTGGCCTGGCTCTACACATATCACAGATCACCAGGCTATTAACTATATCTATTCCAAGATTTCTGGGTAGAAAACAAGTATACATATCCTCCTTTGAGGAGATAACCCTGTGTGTTTAACATTCTTTGTTGTGGGATAATGCTCATGTACACTGTAAAGATTTGTCACACAAATTGGTTTAATAAAATGCTGATTGGCTAGTAGCCAGGCAGGAAGTATAGGTGGAGCCACCAGACTAGGAGAATTCTGGGAAGAAAAGGGGTAGAGTTAGGAGTCACCAGTGTTGGCATATAAACACATCGCCCTAGCTTGCCTCCTGGGCATGGCCAGCATCTCAGTGTTGTGATCACGCCCCTGCCTGAAGAACATACATGTTCCTACCCACAGGCAGAAGTCACAGAGCGCACTCTGATGAGGCATGCCACACCACACCTGGGGTGTGTCTATATAGTCACCCTCTAAAGAGACAAACGAGGCAGACAGCTCTCTCTCTCTCTCTCCTACCCCTCTTTCTTCCTCTCTTTCTCTTCCCTTCCCCCACCCATTCCCCCAATAAACTCAACATGACTCCCTGGTATTGTGTCCCGGTGTTCCATCCTTCCATGTGCAAAATACTAACAACCAGCCTGATATAGAGGAAGCAAGATAAGAATGCTATACTGAGGGCTGGAGAGATGGCTCAGTGGTTAAGAGCACCTTCTGCTCTTCCAGAGGACCGGGGTTCGATTCCCAGCACTCACATGGCAGCTAACAACTATCTGTAGTTCCAGTTCCAGGCAAACACCAAGGCAAATAAATAAGCAAAGGTTTAAAAAAAAAAAAAAAGAATGCTGTACTGAGAAAAGGTACCAAGCCATATGGCTACACATAGATAAGAGTTATGGATTAATTTAAGTGTAAGAGCTAGTTAGTAATAAGCTTGAGCTATAAGCAATATTTTAAGCCTCCAAGCCAATTATTAGGGAAGTAGCTGTTAAGTATTTTGGAGTTATTGGTGGGACAGAAATGTCTGCCTACAATTCCTGCTTTTCCTCCTGCTTATCTGTGTAAAGAATGACTTTGTGACTTCTGCAGTTTAATCTTAGAACTCAGGAGACTGAGAAAAGAAGGTCAAAAAGTTAATGCCAGCCTTTTACAGTGAGTTCCAGGACAGCCTAAGTTACATAGTGAGACTCCGACACATAAAACAACAACAAAAGATGTCTCAGTGGCACTTCCCATGCAAGTCTGATGTCAGTATTTCACTCTCTGAAACCCATGGCCACAGGAAAGAAACAATTTCCAAAAATTTCCCTCTGACTTTCACATGTGTGTCATAACAGATCTTATGCATATAACACACACACAATAATAACAATAATAATAAATTTAAAAAGCTTTAATCATAATAAATGCAAAAAGCTTCTGGAAGATAAAGAGAAGATCACAGACAGAAGCTAAAATTAGAACCTAAGAATAAGCACAGTGATAAGTTCTTTAGTTTGCCCTTTTGCCTTGTACATCCTAGACTTGGGGCCGAAAAAGTCAACAATAAAAATGAGGGAGCAAAAAAGAATATCCAACAAAGATTAGAGGTGTAACCCATTGGTAAGCACCATGGCCTACCATGCTTGAAGACTTGGGTTCAACCCCAACATTATAAAAAGCAACAAGAGTCCAAAAAAGCCTACTTACTCTACCAAAGATAATAAAGGAGAAACTAAGAGGAAAAACTTGTATTAAGTTTTTGCTTTATTCCAGCCAAACTACCACACAAAAATCTATAATCCTGCATTGTTTCTACTAGCAAAGGATACATAAGCCTATAAATTGATTCCATCCAGGTTGTAAGGAGGCATTCACAACATCCCCAGTGGAATGGTATCAAGGAAGGAAAAGTAGGGTCAGGATGTTATGGAGTTCAAGAACACAAAGGAAGACTACAGACTTAACTCAATTATAATTAGAGGATATATTGATTACTACTATCAGAATAATAATCTCTGAGCCAAATTTGAGACTATCATGTAAAGAGGATTGAAGGATGATTTTTTTTTCTGAATATGAAAACCACAAGAAGACCTTGAACATCTATACAAGAAAGCCAAGAGTTGCTTTGATCTGCCAAAATTAGATAGTCAAGGCAACCTTAAAATAGTACTTGATTGTCTGCATAAGCAAATTGCAAAAGCCAAAAAGCACTTAAACATTATGTAACAAGTAGATGGTCATGGATGTACATTTCTGGTCAGTGGGTCACTGAGTCAGGGTTATTAAGAATTTATCTTTTAGGGACTAGACTCAGAAACAAATGGCTACTGAGTACTAAGATAGTTAGTTGCTTAGCATGAAATGGAAGTTTCTTTAGTCATCATATTTCCCACTGGCTCTAGGTCATATGAATCAAATCATCAATTCACATTTATATGGGGAAAAGGTTAATATTTTATTTATAGCAGTAAAATTTTTTGAGAGATTTTTAAATAAGTAAACCAGTGATGCATTCTAAGGCCTGGGAAAAATAAGAACAAACCAAATTTCTAAAAAATTGTTAAATTAAAAATAAATTAGTGAAATAAAAATAAAATTCCAAAGAATTGATTATTTTTAAAAAAAAACTAGTTCTTAAAAAAAAATAAAACTGGCAAACCCTTAGCCAAATTAAGCAAAATAGGGAGAGAGAAGAATGATGTTAATAAAATTGAAGTTGAAGAAGTTACATTAAAACAGACACCAATTCCAAAAAATCATAAAAACATTCTTCAGAAGCCTACATTTTGCTAAACTGCAAAACATAGAAGAAATGGGTAGATTTGTATAGCTGCATATGCCATGCCAAAATCAAACAGAGATGAAATAATTAACAGACTAATAACAATGAGATTAAAACAGCAATTTATATAGGTGAAGATTTTCATCAGGACCACCAGTTCCCCAATATATGCATAGACTTAATATTAATTATAAATACTTGACTGATAGCTTAGGCTTGTTACTAACTAGTACAACTTGAATTAACCCACACACTTCTTATCTATTCTCTATAATGTGGCAGTATCTTTTTTCAGCACAGCATATTCGTCTTGCTTCTGTCCATGTTTCCTGGCTACTCTGCCCTCTTTGTTCCCCCCACTGTCTTTTTGTCTACAATTCGTATCTAATCTTTTCTTGCCTGGCATCTTTTTATTAACTAATGAGAGTAATACATATTCACAGTATACCAAAAAATTGTTCCACAGCAAATTTAAAAAGTCTCCAAACTGAAAAGAGCCTAGGACCAAATGGGTTCACTACACAATTCTATAAGCGTGTAAAAAAAGAATTAATGTCAATTCTACCCAAATCATTCCATAAAATAGAAAAATAAGGAAAACCTTCCAACTCTTTTTATGAAGTCAGTAGTATCCTGTATGCTGTCTCCAACAACTTGACACAAACTTAAACATAACTCAAAAGAAGCATCTCAATGGAAAAATTGCTTCCATAAGATTGGTCTGTGGTTATGTCTGAAGCAGAAGGATCCAGCCCACTGTGAGTGGTATTGAATCTGAGAAGATGGGGTTGAACTGTTTAAGAAAGGTAGTTGAGCAAGCCAGTGGGAGCAAACATGTAAGTAGCATTCTTCTGTGGTCTCTCCTCCTGTTCCTGCCTCTAGATTCCTATGTTGAGTTCTTACTTTGACTTACCTTGATAATGAACCATAAACTGTAAACCGTAAGCTGAAACATACTCTTTCTTCCCCAACTTGCTTTTGGTAATGGTGCTTATTACATCACCAGAAAGCCAACTAAAACATCCTGATATCTAAACCAGAAAAAGATGTTACAAGAAAAGAAAATTACAATTTTATCTCTCTTGTGAATAGAAATACAAGAATCCTCAATAAAAGACAAACTGCATTCATCATCACATAAAAAAGATAATTTAACATGACCCAGCTGGCTTTATTCCAGTGGTGCAGCAATTCAACACAAATCAACCAAGTTATTCATCACATTCATGAATTAAAAGACAGAAGTCATACTATCATCACTATAGACAGGGGAAATGCCTTTGGTACAATGGAATCTCCCATCATTATAAAAGTCATGGAGAAACTAAGGATGGGGAAAGCGTATCTCAATATAATAAAGACTACATATAGAAAACCTGTAGTCAGCATCATACTAATTAGAGAGGAACTCCAAGTATTCCCACTATAATCAGGACCAAGAGAAGGGAGTGTGCTGTCTCCACTCTTATTTAATAAAGGGCTTGAAGCCTTAGGTGAAGAAATACAAGTCTTCTTCTTTTTGCCATTCTTTTTTATTTATATATTTATCATTTGGTGATTTTACATCGTGCACCCCATCAAACTCAGTTATCAGGCCTCTCAGATTCATGCCCACTCTTACGATCTCCCCATTTACAAAAAAATGCCCATTCATGCTGCTCATTTACTTACTGGAGCATAATTAAACTCCCTGTGGCCAGACCCTTAAAGTAAACAAAAAAGATATCCATTAACCAGAAACAAAAAGGAAAAAATATAATACTGATACACAATAAAATATTACTCCACAATGAAGAAAAATTAAGTCAAGAAATTTGCAATAAAATGAATGAAACTGGAAAATATACTGAGTGAAACAGCTCAGATCCAGAAAGACAAACACCACATGTTGTCACTTATATGTGGATTCCCAGCTTCAGATCTTATGTTCTTTATGTTTAACTTGAATAATAAGTGGAAGCCAGAAAACTTGAAGGGAGTTTTTTTTGGGGGGAGGGGATACATACTTTAAGTCAAATGGGATAGCAGATTATCAGTAAGACAAAAATGGAGAAGTTGAATACTGGGGGTGAAAAGGCTCAAGCATGTCTTGATGTGGCATGTCTTTCTGTATGCTGTGAATATTGTTGGTTAATAAAGGGACTGTTTGGGCCTTTGACAAGGCATCTTAGAAGCAGGCTGGAAATCCAAGCATAGATAAAGGGGAAGGAGTGTGGAGTCAAGAGAGACTCGATCCAGCCACCCAAGAATCAACATGTAAAAGGAAATTAGGTAAGCCATGGGCCATGTGGTGAGACAGATTAATGAAATGGGTTAAGTTGAAAGAGCTAGCAAGGAATATGCCTGAGTCATAGGCCAAACAATAAATATGTAATCAGTATAAGCCTCTGTGTGAGTATTTGGAGCTAGGTGGCAGTGGGGCTGCAAGCAGGTCTGAAACTTGGGGCTAGGATGGAAAGGCTGGGCCAGAAACATATTACTACAATGTAGAGTGTAGGATATGGGGATATCAGGAGTTGAGAGGTAGGAATAACTCAAAGGACAGGGTATAAAACTTCATATGGAAGCCTATTATCTAACAACCCAGTTAAAAATGTTATTGGAAAGGACCATCAAATACATGAGATAGAAAAGAAGAGGGGTCAATAATAGGGGTAAAGGATTAAGCAGAACTGGATGCTGAGATCTTGGAGAAGGAAGAGAAAAGGAAGTAGTGAGTTTAGCTTACCTAAGGATGCATAAAAAAGCTTTATGGAAACTCACTAGTCCATAAGCCACTTTTAATATTGAGTTTTTCAAGTTCAAAAAGAGTTATCCTACAAGCATGGACAATGCTGCTCTCAGAATATAACATCTAATAAACAAAAATTTTAGTGTAAGTACTAGGATACCTCACTGTGAATATTTGTCAGGAACTTCCAGAGGTCCCCAAAACAATAGAAGCTATGACCATTGTCCTTGGTAAACCACCATATATTATGGTAAGACATCATCTACTTTGGTTGCAGAGTGTATAGAAATAAATCTCAAGCTTAAATTACTAATTTTCTATTATGACACTATTGTTTTAGTCCATGTGAGAAAGCTACAGACCAGCACACATATAAGGGCAAATAAAAGTTCTTCTTTAAGATGGAGGCCAGTCTTCTGCCACAAAGAACTGCCTGCTGAAGCAAGTCAGGGAAAGGTTTCTAATGCAAAACAAACAAATAAACAAAAACAAAAAACACAAAAGTATAATTACATCATACTAGAGCAAGCAGAGAGCCAAAAGTTACAAATCAGTTGATGAAAACATTTTTTTTATGATGTAAAGCAATAGAGTTCAGTGTAGTGGGATTTGTCTCCCTACTGGTTTATTAAAAAGCTGATTGGTAGAAGGCAGACAGGAAGTATGGGTGGGGCTACCAGACTAAGAAAACTCTGGGAACAGGCAGAGCAAAGCAGAGACACCAGAGAGATGCCAGCAGACAGAGAAAAAAAGACAATCATGCTGCTCTGAGAAAAGGTAAACAGGTTGAGTTAAAATGAAAGAGCTAGCTAGCAATATGTCTGAGTCATAGATCAATTAGCAAGAAATTGATAACAGAATTCAATATGGCTTCTTAGTAGCAGCATTTTGGGGGCAAGCTTTGTTTGCTGGAGGCAAGCAGACACTGGCTCATTTAAGAGAGGCTTCCTGAAAACACTTGTGAGTCTTTTAAGAGGCCTGATTGCCAAATACTTAAATGGAGGTAATGAGCAGCAGACATCTGTGCTGTACATGGTGATTATTCAGAGCTAAGCCTAAGCAAGGCTGCAAGTGGGTCCGAACCTAGGGGCTAGGCCAAAAAGGCTGGGCCGAAAACTTTTTATTACAGCTCCCCAAACTGCAGGTACCTGATTGAGAATGTTCTGCTCAGAAAGATGCTCTTAGCTCAGGTCTTGGGAGAGATTTTTGGGGAACAGTGAAAAAAAGCACTAGAGGGAGTGAGTTGAAACTTGAAAACAATGGAGTTACTTTGGGCATTTCAGTGTAAGGCAGTCCATGTTAACTCAGTTTGTTGCTTGACCAGAGCCAGAGCCCACCATTTCTTTGATAAATCTAAGTAGCTTTTGAAAATTTATTTCTTTTCATTTTTGAGATCATAATATTATTAATAAAAAGATAAGAAAACATTCCATTGCATTTCTAAATAAATAAATATAAAATATTAGGCAAAGATAAAAGGGTTGACAGTTTTGAATACAGATGAGATGACCTGTAACTCTCACATAAGTCTGATTTGATAAAAGGAAAAATTGATAAATGGGAGTACATTAAAATTATAAACCTCTGTTTATTCTAAAGGAATAACTGAGGCTATGAAAAGAGGCCAGGCATGTGGAGGTTACACACCCATAATCCCAGCACTTAGGTGGAGACAAAAGGAATACAACTTCTAGGTCATCTTGGGATATGTAGCAAAACCCTATTGGAAACAAAAGACAAGCATACAACAATCACTGATAAGAAGCTATTCATAATAAACATAATTGAGAGCACTTAATGCATACATAGTCATTACAAGGCTATATGGAAAAGATGGGCAACCTAATAAAAATGAAAAAATAACAATAGTTTGACTCATAGTAGATTATATCTAAATTGACAATAAAGATGCAGATCCTTGATTTTTATTAATCATTAGGGAATTATGAATGAAAGGCAAAAGGAGGGTGATTTTCTTTTTACTCCAACCTACCAAGTACTGTCAAGGACCTTGAGCAGGTGCAAAATTCTCCCACTAAGACTGTAATCTGGTATAACCAGTTTGGAAAATTGGTAATATCTACCAAAAGCTGAAAATAAAAACATACTATGAAACAGATAAGTTCTTAGAGATATATCATTGAGAACTGTGTAATTAGGTATAAGGATGTTCATGGTAACTTCATTCACAGTACACTCAAAACTAGGAGACAACCTAAATCTCGTGGATTGACACTGAAAGAGAAGATCATTAAGGTAGAGGTTCATGATTTGTTCATTTCACTATATTTTTCACTTAATAAAGCAAATGCAAAACATAGGTCAATGCATTTCTTTGGAAGCACACACACACTCATACCAAATGTAATCAGAGGCTGTTGCTGGAGGTTAAGATTTGGGAAATCTTAGTTCTTGTACATTCACATGTTCTTGGTTTCTACAATGTCAACTTCCCTAAATCCCTTAAGGCTTGTATAGATTTATATGATGTCTTATACACACAAGTTTTTATTGACAGGGATTTTAGCATCTACAACCATTCTGGCTTGGAACTCTGTAGCCCAGGCTGGACTCAACTCAGTTTAACCGCATCAACTACCTAGGTGCTGGGAGTATAAGATGTATGCCGTAAGCATGGATACAAAAGGGGTGGGGCTTAATTTTTTTCAAAAAAAGGAGACAGAAATATCCATACATTTTCACATATTCCTTTGCACATTTAAAACTACTTTATAAACTAGTTTTAAGATTAGAGAACAAATAACCTTTCTCATTCCAAAAGGGAAAAGAAGCACAGAGCTTCCATTAATCGTCACCTAACTACATTAAGGATTGTTCCATTAAGGTTAAGAGGATCTCAACACTCTGTGATGCGCTTACTTCCTATGCCAAGACTCTTATTCCACAGGGTCCTTCTGTAGGTCAAACCCAGAGATGCTCTGCCTATCTCAGTCTGAGGTAGGAGGCTCAGGGAAATGGTGCAGTTATTCACTCTAGCCCTTTAAAAAATCAGCTAGGCCTCTAGAAGGAGGATTGGAAGCATTATATCATGCCTATTTTCTCTAAGTGTCAGGATCCTCCAGTAGTTCTCTCCAGGATTACCTCTTTGCCTTCAGGGCTCTGTACTCTGTACTTTGCTTCTGTTATTTTGCACACTTTTGTACATCATCCCTCTAATGAGCCTATTTCCAAGAAAACTCCTGAGTTTCTCTAGAACACAATGGCGGGCTCAAATGGCCTGTTGCATACCGATATTGGCCTCAAAATTAGGTCAGGACAGGACAGGGGCTACAGGTCCCTACTCAAACCCAGGCACCCCATGTTCTCCTCCTTAGCTCCTGGCCTCAGGCCATCCTGGCTGATTGCCCAGAAGAACTACGTGTGCCTCAAGCATAGGTTTCCTGTTAAACCCCAGTGAAATAAAATTATCCCATTGCTGTCGTCCTACAAGTGTTGGAGCCACAAACAAGGGCGGGGGTTGAGCCAGAAGCTGCCCTCCAGGTGCATTCCCTGCTGCACACCTACAGCACCTGTCCAGTGTGCTCTCTGGCCGCGGCTTCCAGACTGTCCAACTGTTGCCCCAAATCAGAGACTGTAGACCTGCGGGATGACCCTCGCTTTTATTTTCTTTCTCATCACACCCACCCTGTGTGTCCCCACAGTTTTCGAGAGCACACACATGGGGCTGCATGTTG
>PVIH01022699.1:0-26541 GCA_004025045.1 Sigmodon hispidus | reverse complement strand
TTTCTCCCCACATCAGCCTTTATCACAGGCTTAGGCCCCTCGTTAGCTGCTCTCCTGCCTCGTTCTGATGAACCCACACATCAGAATGAACTGTTGCTAAACATGTTTAGAGCCTAGGGTTATTCTGTGGCAGCTGAAGGTAGCTGTGAAACCCTGTTCTAATCTAAGGAACACAGTGGCAAGTGTCTGTGTTGTGTGCGCACCTGTGGTGGCCAGGCCATTTGAGGGCACAGTTTAGGGTGGAAGGACCTCACTGGTCAGGTAGGTAGTGCAGGAAGCTTTCACAGGCTGAGGTCTGAGGTGTTTGCATAGAATGCTTCTTCTAGATCAGGAAGACCAGAGGCGCGACACCTGTACAAGGAAAAAGAGAAAGCTGAGGCCTTTGGTAGGGCCTGGGGGCTATCATGAAGATTCTTTTGGTGAGAGAGATCATGGTTTGGTCAGCCTAAACTAGCCTTGAACTACATAATCTAACTCTCCCTACCTCTTCAGTGCTGGATTACAGGCATGAGCCACAACCTGGCTTTAAGAATTTCTATGTTGTTGTTTTGAGTAAACTTTGCTCAATAAATAGGATAGAATATTAGGACTTTGTATTCATGGGCTGTCACAGGTCTGAGAGGATAGGTGGGTTCCTTCCTCAGTCTTTCTCCCCAGCCACCGCAAGAACATCAGTGTGTAGGATGCTTGCCCTGCCCCCATGCATGCTGCCTTGAGCTGTTCTCAGAATGCCTTCTCGATGCTCAGTGCTGTGTGCTATGACTCAGGGTTGTCACTGGAGCCTGGAGCTTTGTGTGGACCTCATGGGCCTGACTCCCAGAAGGGCTGATAGAGGCTGGTGTCCACCAGAACCTAATGCTTCTCGATGCTCACATGGCCCTTTCTCCTACTCCATGGGTCTGCCTGTCAGCTTCATCTGTGACTGACATTCAGCATTCTCTGCATGGAGCCATATTCCAGGGTCTGTAATTGCTGTGACAATGAGGCCTCTATCATTAATCTGCAAGTGTCATCAGAATTATTGAAAAAACAAATGGGCAGTTTCATAGCTCTGTTCTCCAGCCCCTGCAGCCACTTCATGCTGTGTTTGTTGAGACATTAGCCTCAGGTGAAGGCTAGGGAGAGCACAAACACAAGGTGAGTGAGCATCCTCACCTCAGGATAGGTGTTCAGTATCTAATTCCCTCTCCCCTATTTATTTGTTTATTTGAGACAGGGTCTCACTATCTGTGGAGTCCTAGCTGGATTGGAATTCACGGATACCCCTGCCTCTGCTTCCCAAACGCTGGAATTAAAGACCTGCACTACCACTCTTTGTTGAGACTCTGGACTGGGCCTTATTATTTAGGCCTGCCTGTCTACTTGCCTCACACTCCTGGGCAAGCACTACTACACTGGGCCCTTGGTTTGGTTTGGTTTTGTGGCAAGGATATTGATAGGTAGCCCAAGCTGACCTACAATTTGACATCCACCTGCCTCAGCCTCCTGAGTGCTAGGGTCATATGACTATGCTACTGTGCCCACACACACTCACCATATGAGCCCTAGTCTTTTCTTCAGCTTCATTTGGAAAGCTGTGGGTTTGGGTTTTCCTTGTGTCTTGATTGGATTCAGACTAGGTAAGAAAGTTGACCTCAGAGCTGCTCCCCTTTCCTACATGGTGCTATTTTCATCCAGAGAGAGCCTTGAGGCTGAGGGGCCTTCACCTCTGCTATGGGCTCCAGGTCCCCGGCTGATATAGACAACTGTCTGGGAAATAGCTCTGCAGTCTGAGGTAGCTCTGACTAATTGAAAGCCAGAGGGAGAGAACTGTACGAGTTCAAACAAGTATCCCCTGGGCATTTGGAAACACTGCTTTCAGGGAAGGGAAGAACAGAGGTGTCTGGTTATCACCTGTGTCATGGCTCCCTACCCCTCTGGCCCTTCTAAGGTAAGGGTTGGGGAGTCTCTCCTAGAGCGGGGTTGTAGCAGGTTTCTTGTCCTGTTTGCAGTTTAATGACGTCATCCTGTCTTTCATCTCCCTGACATCCTCACTTGTACTCCAGAGCCATGGCCAGCAGCATCACAGTTTGCGGATGCTAGGTTCAGATTTACACAGAACTCTCAGCATCTGCTGAGACTGGTGGAAGGCTGTCTCTGAATCATTGCTTTTGTGTGACATGCCTCCTTCTCCAGTTCTGCTCACTCCAGCACCAGCGAGTGGCCAGGGCTCTTAAGGATCATTGTCAGCCATAGGAGTCACTGTATTAAACTTACCTCAAGGATAATGTGTTGTCAATAGGTCTTACTTTGGAGCAATACAGGGGGGATTTGATTGCTTGCTGTCTTTGCTAGGCAAGTGCTCTGCCCCTGAGCTCTAGATCTCCACCCTCACTGGCCCCCTTTCCCACTTAGCTCTCCTTCATGCTGTTGATGTCTGGACCTGTCTCCATTGAAGAACAAGTGATGTGGTGCTTCCGAGCCCCTCACTGGACAGAAAGACATTTAGAAAGGCTGAGGAGCAGGCTGTAGATCATAGGACCAAGCGAGGGGGAATCTGTTCCTGCCTATCGTTATCCTTTCTCCCAGAGACAAGGCTAAACAACCTCAGCTGGGCAAGCCAGACCCTTTAAAGGGATATGGTCCACTTTCTGTCACTCTGGGATAGACAGTGTGTTAGAATTCTAGTGACTCCCCAGTCTACTCACAGCTCTCGGGAGAACAGAGAACAGCGGGCCCCGGAGACTTCAAAGGCCCACCCCACCCCTATGTGGGCCTGTGTGTCTGTCTGCAGGAGAAGGCGGGAACTCTAGCTGATGTTTTCCTGTGGTTAGCATCAGGAAGCTGTTTCCTAGTGGAAAAACACAAGGGAATTTTAATCCCACGCCTGGTCACTGAAATGCTCCTTAATGTTGAGGTCTCTCATTGCTGCTACAAAGGAGTTGTTGTTGATCCCCGAGACATTGGCACTGTCTGAACAGCAGTTGATTTATGACTCCAACCTGAACTTGATGTGGCAGTCCTCCAGGCCTGCCTCCCAGCACCCCTCTTTGCCCACCTGACTGGCAGGAGGTGGATGGTGAAGAAGGACAGGTTGCTAAGCAGCCTGCCTTCAACACTGTGCCTTTGCAGTTTGAATGAATAGTTGCACTGTTCAGAAAAGTGGGGATTTTGGGTCTATCTCAGAATCAGGGGGAAGGGGGTCTAATCTTGGCACAAGGCCATGCCTAATTTAGAGGGAGTTTGGACTCTTTCCACCCCTTCCTTGGTGCCGGGGCCCAGCTCTGCAGATGCTCACGTATGAAGATCCTGCTGCAGAGCTGTTGTGTCTTCTCTCTTACGAAGCAAGGACAGAAACAGGTCTGGCTTGTAGCATTGAAGATCCTGGTCTTGCTGAGTTCAAGGATGTTTGCATCAGCAGAGGCAAGGGTTAGGCCTTCTGCTGTGCTAGAAGCCTGCGGCCTAGCTGGTACCCTCTCTGCCTTGGTTTGCTTAGGTGAAGTAGTGAAATAAGACATTTGTTTTCAGTGTGAAATTATATATTTCTTTTGATAGAATCTAAAAACAATGTAAGAAGAGATGAGGGTCAATGAGAGCCAGAGACCTCAAACCAAAGGCTTTTGGGAATCTCACTTAGTCACTAAAGGGCTTCTTTGAGCTACCCCTTGGTGCTCATGATGCAGTTGGCCCTGTTCCCTTGGAGTAAAGTAAAACTCCCAGGACCAACCAGTCTCAGGAGTTAGGTGGCACAGAGGGTCCCCTTTTGGCACCCATAGTGGTATGTTCAGATAAGCTCTCCTAACCCATGAGGAGTCCTGGGCAGGGGCATGGTCTCTGCTGTGGGTTCTCAGCATTGTGGCTTGGTGCAGGTTCCTCCTGGGGTCCTAGGAGCCTTGGAGCACTGCTCATTGTTAGTAAGCAGCACTTACCCTTCAACTTCCATGAAAAGCCAGGTGTCTTGGTGACAAGAGTGACTGTGGCCCAGGAGCCCAACCTCACCTTTGTGTGCTTCTTTCTCTGCACAGGATAATGCAGAAGCAGAGAAGCGGGACCCCCAGGAATTAGTGGGTGAGTACCCTGGGGCCTCTATACTTCTGAGCCCTTGCCCTGAGCAAGCTGACTTCACTCGTTCCAGGCCTCTGCTCTTCTGAGCATCTCCCTGCTGTGAGCAGTCTTCCTTCACGCTGGCTCCCAAGACCTTCGGCATTTCCTAGGGTGGCTGGGTGAGACCTCTAGGCAGCGGTCTTTGAAATGGAATTCTGTGTGCATTTTTCAGCCTTTGCTTGGTTGCCTGTGTTGCCAAGGGAGTTGAGAGTCAGTACAGCTGGGAGCGTGTTTGCTGTTGTTTTTTCTACTTGTGCCCTGGACCTGACCTCTCTGTCTTTGTATCCCCTTGTCTCCACCACCATATTCATGTTGCTCAGGGCGTCAGCATGGAGCCTCTGCAGGCATTTTGCCTCATCCCCAGGCAGGAACATGGCTCATAGAGTTGGCATATGCGTTGGCTCTTGGTAACTTTGGAGAGTATGCAGGAAAATACATTTCATCCATGCCCTCTGCCAGCCCCAGAGTCCTAAACCTTTTAAAAAGCCACTCCACTGCTGGTAACAGCTCCAAAACCCTGACCCAGAGGATGTTCCTGGTGTCCCCTGTCAGAGCCTTGCCTCTGCAGCCTGCTCCCTGGCCAGTGTGCTAATCTTTAGAAAAAGTGTGCTCCTACTTCCTTTGGTTCTGTTCCCAAAGGACACCTGCAGAGCCCACCCCTGCATCGCCACGTGAATTCAAATCTTGTGCTTTCCAGCCCTGGGGGCTCAAAACTCAGAAACTTGGCTTGAAAGTGTTCCTCCAGTGTCCCGCCCACTGGCCGCTTTTCCAAGAAGTGCCCATTTGTTGTGGGTTGTTGATGAGTGACTGGTTTTCCATAACTGTGTGCTGGGAATTTATTGTTTTTCTTCTGACCCATTGGGCAAGAGTATAATTACTCGGCCTTGATCCCTGGGTTCTCTGATAGACAGTTTAAGTCCTATTTAAAAGGGGGCTGAAGAGATGGCTCAGAGGTTAAGAGCACTGGCTGGCTGCTCTTCCAGAGGACCTGAGTTCAATTCCCAGCAACCACATGGTGGCTCACAACCATCTATGATGACATCTGGTGCCCTCTTTTGTATACTGTATACATAATAAATAAATAATTCTTTAAAAAAGAAAAGGGCTGGAGAGGTCGCTCAGCAGTTAAGAGCACTGACTGTTCTTCTGGAGGACCTGAGTTCAATCCCCAGCATCCACATGGCAGCTAAAAACTAATTCCAAGATCTGACACCCTTACACAGTTAGACATGCAGGCAAAACACCAATTCACATAAAAAAAAATTTTTAAAAAGTTTAACAAACAAAGAAAACAAGTGACACTTGGGATATGACAGCTTAAAGGGCAGAAGAGGCGGGGTGCACATCTAATGACAGCCAGTGGCCTCCAAGGGCTGCAGCCTCCTCCCTCTGGGCTCCCCTTCCCTTTGCTGGTCACTGCTAAGGGAGCACAACCACTCATCTGGGGAGTATCAGAGAGGTGATGGGATATGTGTGGGCATCAGCTGGACATCTTCCACAACCAGCGTGGCTCTTTCTCTGGTTTTGTTTTGATTTTTTTTTTTTAAAGATTCATCTAGTTAGCACAAACTGACCTCAACAACTAACTCTGTGGCCCAGGCTGGCTGTAAACTAGCTGGTCCTCTGCCTTAGCTTCCCAAGATCTAGTATTACAGGAAATGTCACCACACCCAGCCTCTGTGCTATGTGTTCAAAATAGCTTTATTGAGGTACAGTTCATAGAGTAAGAGTTGTGAGTTTGTGTGCATTGGTGAATTTTGATAGACATGTAGCTGTGCTAACCTACCAACCATCTGTTACAACCAGTCACCTCCACCCTTCTTACTGGTTGGTCCCTGGTGTCGACTCCCCTGTACGGAGGGAAGTAAGTCTCAAGTAAGAAGTGTTGTTGATGGAGTTCAGCCTATTTTGACAGTTGTATATGAATTAGGGCCCATTGACACTTGGGTCAGGCCATTTAACAGCAGAGTGGCTCTTGGCCCACTGGACAGCACAGGTGTTCCCTCTCCTCCCCTTGCTGTGCTTGGGGAGCAGAGTCTCCAAAGCTGAGTGCATGCTACAGATCCTGGTTTTACACAGTGCTTTAGAGATTGCATCCACACTGCTGAGCATAGCTGTTCTCTTTCATTTGTCTGTTCTGGCTAAGGAGCCTCTCACTGCAGCAGACATGGTTTGTTCGTTCGCTCTCTTGTGGGAGACAGTACATCTCTCATCTGCATAGGTGCGGTGCTCTTTTCTCTTGGGGGGGGTCGGTTTCTCTTCAGCAGTGTGCTGCCTCCTCTGTCTGCACACAGCTCCTTTTAGCTGAGTCCTGGGTGTCGGATTTGTAGACTGTTCCATCCCTAAAAGAACAAGCAAAGAGCCAAGAAGCCAGCTCATGGGCCTCTCCAGCACTGCAGCCCCTGGCGGCTTAGGGGGCGGGCTCCATTTCTCGGGAGCCTCCTGATTACTGCCCATCAAGTATCCTGCAAGTGTCTCTGCCCCACTAAGCTTGCTGACCCATTTCCTCCCTGCCATATTCTAAGTCCCTATGACTAGCTGCTCTGCTTAGATCCTACCTGGTGGCCATGGATACTGCAGATGTTTTCTGACAAAGGCATTTGCAGGGCATGACTCAGGCTGACAGCTTCTCAAATATTAATTGCAACTGCCCTTACAGGCCACCCCTAGCATAGCCAGGCAGCAGCTATGGGCAGAGGCACAGCCCTCAGGTGTCTGTGGACACATTGCTTAGCAGATGTCCTGAGAAAGTGGTTTGGGGCTCCGGCTTCTCTGAGACAGACACGTAGGGCAGCTGTCTTCTGTATTGGATTCATCCTAGAGTTTAAAACAGTCACAAGTCTATCGTACAGTCTGTGTAGTAAACTTTAGTTTTGTTGTCCAGAATATGTCACTTTCTTGTCATTCACTTCCCAAAAATACCCTTGTTTCTACCTCAACTCTTAGGGATTCCTTCTCATGTTCTACTATCTACTGGTTATACCTCAGAGGGTGGAGGGTTGCTACGGTAACAGTGTCACACCCTGTTTTTCTAAAAAGCTTTCCTGGCAAATACCAAAGGGCACTGTGTTCTGTCACGTGCACACATACCCTCTCCAGCCAGGGCCTGCCAAGGCCTTCTTCCTTTTGTTACTAATGCTCATAAATCCCACAACCAGCTCTTTCTAGCTGTTCCCTCTCTCAGCTAGCTCCTGTAGTCTGAGCTCAGACCTAGAGCTGCTACTGGGCTGGGGAAGAAGGAAGAAATCAAGATTCAGCTTGAACACCTGCCAGAGCTGGGTGGTGTCTGCTTGAGAGCCAGGCAGGAGGTGGCAGAGAGGTACAGTGCAGTGATAAGTGTGTATTCCCTTATGGAGACTGCTGTTGGGCTGCCTCTGCATCTCAAGCCTACAGCAGGACCTTTGATCTGTGTTTCCCTGCCTGTGCTTAGGGTGTGTCTAGTTACAACCCTGGTTCTAAAACCCAGCACTGTACTTGTATTCTGAGATGGCCTTTGCCTGCCCCCTGGCCTTGGTGTGTTTGTAGTCCTTAGTGCTGGAGATCTGAGGCCTGTTCCTCAGTCTTACTCAGCACTGCCTTCTCACAGTGATGGCAGACTGAGCAGAGATCAAAGCACCTTATCAGGGAAGGAGAACACACGAACCTTCCCTGGCTGCAGTGGTGTGCACTTGCAGCCCTCATGGTCAAAAGGCTGAAGCAGGAGAGTCACTGAACCTCAGGAACTGGGGCCAGCCTGGGCCCCTGAGTGAGTGCTTCCCCACACACTTTCTTAAAAATCTCTTGAGCTCTGGGATTATTTTAAAATCATGCCTCGAGAGGCTCAGTAGCTAACCCATTTTGTTTAGACAGAGCCTGAGTTTGGGTCCCAGCACCTAGGTCCAGGGGCTCACAACCTCCATACTGCACCTCCAGGGTCTGATGCCTCTCTAGACTCTGAGGGCACTTGTGCTCACACGTGCAAAGAACCCACACACAGACATGACAGACATACATGTAACTTTAAAAAAGTAAAATCATAAAGAAAAAATAAATCTAGCCTTGGGACGAGAAACAGGAAGGCTGTGCCCCTCTATCCCCTTCCACGCAGGCATGTGTCAGCCCTAGAGAGCTGTTCCAAGAGTGGCTTACGTAAAGGCTTTGCACATAGTAGGTCCCGAGCAAGTGTTCCGCTGCAAGCTGTTGGTGATGGCTTTTTGGCATTTCCCTTCCTCCTGTCCCACCCCATGCATTTGTTCATTGTATGGTCCTTTCCATGAGTGAATATTAAAAGAGCATGATAGCGCCTACAACAAAGAGCCCATTGTCTGTGTGCTCCAGAGCAGGACTCTGAGGTCCTGGGGTGGCCAGAGGCTGCTGGGAAGGGAATGAGGAGAGAGGAGGCAAGGCTTGGGTGGGCAGTGGCCCTCCCCTGAGGGAATTGCCCTTGGGAGTTCTTCATGTCAGAATCAGGTCTTTCTTCGGGTCTTCTTATGCACAAGCTGTTTGGACCCTAAACACTGGGAACCCTAAGCACCATTTCTTACAGCTAGGCAGAACAGCTGCAGACCAGAAAGATGGTGCCAAGCAGCTCTGACTCCCAGAGGCTGTGGAGGCTGGACCTGGCTCGGATTGAAGCTGACTTGTTTCCCGTCAGCTGTGGGTTCAGTGTCTTCTACATTAGCAATCTGAGATTAAGCTTGGCCAGGCAGAATTACGCTGTGGAAATTGGCACCTGCTTTGGATTGTAGCTCCTCCTTTTCCTCCCCCAGCACTTCACTGGACACACTCTTACCTTAACAGCTAGTCACTGGAGCTTTGTAGCGTGTGTTATTACAACTGTTCCCTCTACCTCAACTTCCCTTCTCCCAGGCTGACACATGGCAGGCTTCTGACCATTTGATCTCAACTCAGGTAACACTCTCAGATGCCCCTGAACACCCGCTTTACTGTTATCGTGGCATGTCACCCTCTCGAGTTGTTTTGTGTTTGTGCCTTAATAGCCCTGGCCTTTCCTCCCAACCCCAGAATTCCTCCTCTGTTTTCTCAACAGCCTCCTTTTCTGAAAGGGTCCGAAACATGTCACCTGATGAAATCAAGATCCCACCAGAACCGCCTGGCAGATGTTCAAATCACTTACAAGTAAGCGAGGGTCTGGCTGCCCACGTGGATGAGATGGCCTGGGTTACTGTGTCTGGTTGGGCCATGGCCTTCAGAGGCCATGACAGGGATGGGGGGGAGGGGGGACCTGCAGTCCTGGATACTTTGTATAAGCCAGATCTCAGAATTGGCCGCCACAGCCACACCTGCCATGTGCTGCCCTCTTATGTCCCTGGTCTGCCCTCACTGAGGTCCTAAGTCTACCTCAACAAAATATCATGCATCTTCTGTACAGCCTTACTGAGCCAGGGGACTTCTCAGGGAAACTAGCCAAGAAACTGAGGACCTGTCAGAGTATAAAATAAATTCCAAAACACTAAGATGCCAGCTTAAATGCATAGTTTCTATCTTTGTGTTCCAGTTCAACACCTTCTGCCCACAGACCTGACCCAAGGTTTTAAAAGTCTAAAGAGTAGAAGCCTTTCATCTATGCAGTTGACGTGGGAAACAGGAGCTCAGTACAGCTGAGACTTCATCCATACGGCTATTTCTCCTTGTCTCTCTAAATTTTCCTGTGAGTGGGACCTTTCAATTAACAATAGAGCAGGTGCCCAGGGCTACATAATCATGGACCTTTTCCACCTGCCCCGCCTTTGATCCCACTTCTCTGGGTGCCCCCAGCTATTTAGAAAGTCCATGGCACCACCCAAACGGATGGATGACTAATGGGTCCTAGGGCTGAGAAATGCAGCAGTCCAGGAGAGCACACAGTACAGATTTTCTTCCTTTCCCGGAAGTCTCCTCCCTTGCCTAAGTTGTCTGCCTCCCTCTTCACCCCCCAGGATGGCGTCACCCTCTATACCAAACAAGTTCAAGCCTGTAAGGACAATTCTAAAGATCTGCCAAGCAGAAGCAACCAGCCACTCAGAGCTCTCAAGTCCAGAATATTTTTTCTTTTTTGATCCTCTTAGGGCTAGGGACCGTGGTATTTAAGCCAACAGCAGAACCTTTGATGGCCCTGGAACCCCTAACAAGGCATCTGTAAATCAGGATTCCCCTCAAGCTGCTGAGCCTCCTATGTCAGGCCTCCCTGAAGGCCCTTGACATAGCCCCAAGAAAAGTGGCTTCTTGCTCCCTGGTAATGAAGTGTTTTATAGACCCCTCAGGCTTTCTCATGCCTCTTCTAAAAAGTGCTCAGAGGAGCTGCCTAGCACCTCTAGCCCTTCCCACCTCTAGCAGACAATGTGTCCCCAAATCTTTTCTTTCTGGAGAACCTGTAGGTGTCACTGCCATTAACTGGACAGTAGCACTTAGCCCTTGAATTGTACCATGGCTCATGTTCCAGGCTCAGATCACTCTTTGCAAGGTAGTAGTTATTACAGTCAAATGTGTAGGCATGTTAGGTATGTTTTCATGGTCAAACAGATTTTAGATAGAGAGGTTGTCTTCAAACACTTCAGAGATCTACAGAACATGGCATTTAATGTTTTAGTAACATGGGTTCTTTTTATTTTTATGATGATGAGACCTGTCTGCTCCTGGCAGCACCAGTCTACTTCAAAGATTGATGGGCATTGAAGAAATTCCATATGGAGTTTAACTTTCTTTGTGGCACAAGTTAGCCCCTGGGCAAGAAAATGCCCCTGCCTCTACTGCTGACAGTTTGCTGTCCAAGATGGGCAAGCAAGACAGAATAAGGACTGCCCAACTTTGCCAAGACAAGGTAGGACAGCCCTTCAAATAAATCTGTCAGATGTGCTAGTCCTGTAGGAGGAAGATGGATGCCCCAGTGTTGCAGAAGAATCTTGGATGACTGTCCAGACAGCCAGCTGTTTCTGACATTTCTCACAATTTTTGGGAAGTTGCTTGTTTGCACTTCCTGCTTACTTGGTTGATATTATTTCCTTCTCGGGTCTCTGATGGAGTTGAAGGCTAAATACTAAATAGTTACAGTTATAACTTTTCTAGTTACAGATGAAGAAAAGAAACTCACAAAGAGGTTTAAGTGTATAAATTTGAGAGACATCAAAAGATAGTTTTCAGTTGGTAATACATGTTAGAATAGAAAATGAATTAGGTACACTTTGGACTCACCAAGATAGGGTAAGTAATGAAGTATTTTCTATTAGTTATAGCTTTTTTTTTTTTTAATTTTTGACCAAAAAGGGAGAAATGTGATAAATTGTGTATCGAATAAAGATTGCCTGAAGATTAAAATAGAGCCAGCTATAGAGGTCAGGCAGTGTTGGCATACACCTTTAATCCCAGCACCAGGAAGTTTGAGAAAGGAAGTGATGTGGCTGGGTAGGGAAAGGGATATGAAGGTGGAGGAGCAGAAGTTCGGCCCCCTTCCAATTCAGCTAGTGGTTGCCTTCGCTTCCCTATTCAGTCTGAGAGTTTGTGGAGATGAGACCTACTGCTTGCAACCTGAGTAGTTGTGTAGGTGAGAAGTGACTGAGGCTGGTTCCTCTCTCTCTGATCTTTCAGCTTTACCCCGATATCTGGCTTCAGTTTTTTATTATAAGACCAATTAGGATTCATGCAATGCTACTCTTCTCAGAGGAGGCTCTGCCCTGAGTTGAGTGCCCCGGGGCCTCTTCACTGGCACCAGGCAACATTGATGCTATCAGTTTTAAGGATTTCTACTGCTGTGATTAAAAAAAAAAAACTATAAGTGGGGCAGTGGTGGCAGACACCTTTTATCCAGCGCTCAGGCGGCAGAGGTATATGTAAGTTTGTATCAAACTGACAAAAACCAACAATCACAGTTCCTGTCACAGGCTTCGTCTCTTTGGGCCTGTGTCACCAGCTTGGATGCTGGCAGTACTGTTTTCCTAGGCTAGGCATTCATGAAGATTAGCTGTTGACTCTTGATTATGATCCTCAGTTAGCTGGTGTGAGCCAGCTCTCTCATTGTAAGATACAGCTCTGTAGTAGAGCATGTGCCTGGCCTGCATGAGACCCTGGTTCTATCCTAAGCACCTCCAAAAAAAGAAAAGAAAGAAAAATTTTAAAAAGGCATTTGGACAATGTGAGACCAACTCCAGATAAATCTGCCTCCCTCACTCTGAGGTGGTGTCACTTTCCCAGATTTCCTAAAGACCTCATGTTGATGCTTAAATCCAGTGTTCACCCTTGTTCATTAATTTTGTGTGCATTGGTGTTTTGCCTGCATGGATGTCTGTGTGAGGGTGCCAGATCCTGTGGAACTGGAGTTACAGACAGTTATGAGCTGCCATGTGGGTGCTGGGAATTGAACTTGGGTCCTCTGGAATAACAGTCCCTGCTCTTAGCTGCTGAACCATCTCTCCAGCCTCTTTCATTGACTCTTAAGACTTTATGGGGGCTGGAGAGATGGCTCAGCGGTTAAGAGCACCATCTGCTCTTCCAGAGGACCCAGGTTCGATTCCCAGCACCCACATGGCAGCTAACAACTGTCTGTAGTTCCAGTTCCAGGCAAACACCAAGGCAAATAAAGTTTTTTTTTTAAAAAAAAAAAAAAAAAAAAAAAGACTTTATGGGGGGGAGGGGGGAACAACTTGTGGGTTTGGTTCTTGCCTTCTGGGTTTAACCTTTCTCCCACTCTATACTGACTGATATAGCAGAGGATGGGTTAGGAGAAATCAGCAATGGAAAGTGACTAATTTGGACTTGCCTTGCCTGTGCAAAACTGGTTAGAAGCTGGGTGCAAGGTGAGAAGGAGTGAAGTCAGACTTCACATGACTCAGGGGCACAGACTGGATTGTGGGGGACAGGCTCCTGTCACGTCCAACTTCTCACCTTCACAGGACAAGATCCAGAAGCTTTATGAGCGGAAGATAAAGGAGGGAATGGATATGAACTACATCATCCAAAGGAAGAAGGAGTTCAGGAACCCTAGGTGAGCACCTGCAAACCTGTTAGGTGGCAGTGTGGCACAGGGACCAGGAGCCTGGGAAGGTGCTGAGACTGAACTTTGATCCTATCTGAGCCTACACTCCACTCCACTTATGCTAGATGCCTGTAGACACGTCAGAGGTTTACAGATAGAACACAGATAGCATATAGGTTCAAGGATGGCTGAGAGACCTGGCTGCGTTCTGATCACTAGAGATTCTTCCAACTCAAAAAAACTTGGTTTTGCCTCTTGATAAAAAGATCTTTAGGGACAAAGCTATGTCTGAGTATGTTGTTTGAGAGTCTTTGGAATAGGGTCTCACTGTGTACCCTCCACTGGCCTCAAACTCATAGACTTTTCCGGGCTTTACCTCCCAAGTGCTGTCGTTAGAGTGCTATGAATCCAGGTTGCCACTGTGCCTGGCTGTGTCCTGATCTTTTTCTTTCAAATGCTCAAACTAGTGAAACACCCAAGGAAGAACATAGTGTGTGACAATGGGGACCTATTCGAGGCACTGTGGGTCTGAGTGTCGAGGCTCCAACCCAGCCATGTTAACTGAAGGCCAGAAACATCTATATTAGCCGTTGTGTACCATTGTTACCTTGACCCCCTCATCCTGGCCCCTAGCTACAGTAGCCTGTTGAGAAGGGTGCAGAGCCAGAAGTGACAAGAAGGCAGCTGCATTGGAAGAAGTGAGCTGAGTTTCAGGGTTTCTTCCCTTTTTCATAGTTCTAAGAGCTGATGGTTCTGGTTCCATACAGGGCTGTAGGTCCAGAACAGACACTGCTCACTGATTGTTCTGTTCCCTTTTCAGCATCTACGAGAAACTAATCCAGTTCTGTGCCATTGATGAGCTGGGCACCAACTATCCAAAGGTGTGTCCTGCACACATGGGCTGGAGAGTGATAGAGCTTGTTGGAGCCACAGAAAGTCCCTGGAACAGCACTGCTGGTGGTCTTGCAGATGCCAGTGGCAGGCTTAGTCTCTGGGTCCCAACAGTTAGAAGCCTGGGGTGGGACTGCTGCCACTGTCACCAGCTGAGCAAGAGCTTGTTCCCTGAAGTCCTAAGAGCTTCCTGATCACCTGTGATCAGGGTGACAGCTAAGGCCTCTGTGCCTTCGAGAGGCCAGGGCTCCAGCCTAGGAGGATCTGTTTCTGGGCCCTGCTCTCCTAGATGGCCTTTCCGACTGCCCCTTCACTTTCTCTTTCCAGGACATGTTTGACCCCCATGGCTGGTCTGAAGACTCCTACTATGAAGCCTTAGGTAACCTCCATTAGCCTTCTGCTTATCTACTCATCCACACATCCTCTGTCTGCCCATCCAGTTAGTGATGTAGGTGACCCATATTTTCGGGCATTCTATACCAGGCTGTGTCCACAGACTACTGCCAACTTGGCCTTGCACAGACTGATCTGCCCTTGCTGACAAGACTTGAACATAGCGAAGACAGGTGGTTGGATCAGTTAGCCCCACATTGATGCCACTGAATCAACGTGAGCAGAGTTGTAGAACAGCCAGGAGCCTTGGGCAAGCAGAGTCACCTGACCTGGCCAAAGGACTGGGAGCCCCTGGGAGCCAGAATGCCCTGGGTAGAGGAGGTGTGTGTTCTGAAGCCAGTGCACACCGCACAAAGAACTGAACCTCTAAGTCACCATTCACAAGTCAGAAGCCTGGAAGCAAGGTCCTGGCTCGTTGGTGCATGTGTTTGTGTGTCCCTCACAAGTTTACAATAAAATTCTATATTTACTGATTCTTAATGAGTAGGAGGCTACTTCCCAGCAGGATGTACAGCCCCCAAACCGTGCTGGCCAAGGGCTGGTGTTTCATCCTGCCAAGTGCAGGATGCTGAACCCATGCAGCCCAATAGGGCAAAATAAAGAATGCAAGGTCAGAGACCTCCCTCGATCATACACCGCTCAGAACAGCCTCCTAACACAATTGTGTCATTGTAGCCTGTGTCTTCTCTCCATAGCCAAGGCCCAGAAGATTGAAATGGACAAATTGGAAAAGGCCAAAAAGGAGCGAACCAAAGTAAGTAATGAGGCAGGAGTGTGAGTGTGCAGGTCCTGCTGGCTGAGTCCAGGAGTCAGGAGTCCTAGGCTCCCTTCCATCCATACTCTTCATTGCCTAGTGAGGCTTTGAGCAGCCTGGGCCGTGCCCTCTTTGACCAGCAGCCTGCTGTGCCCCAGCATCTCTCTTGGCTTATAGAAGCCTCTACTATCTGTTCTTGAAGGCTTGGTGTTCCCTGCACTCTGCCCTGTTTACCCCCATTGCAGAGCCAGGGCGACTTAGTCTCTTCTACTGCCTCCCTGGCCTGGTTATTCCTTCTGAGAGAGTGGGGCCAAGTCTGCTCCAGTTTGTGCGTTGCTTGGCCTACAGAGCTGACCTCAGCAGCCAGCTTGTGTGCTTTCCTGTGGATCTCATGTCTGGTAGCCACATAAGCCGTCATTTTGGACACCAAGCACCACTTCTGTAGCACTGTGATCTGGGTCCTTGAGGGGCATCATAGTAACTCCAAGATCAAAATAGAGTTCTCTGCGCTGTACCATATGACCAGAGGCCAAGACAGATAGCTGTACAGCAAGACAACACCAGCTCCTGCTGCCTCTGAGGCCCACAAGATACTCCCTTTACTTCCAGGCTGAAGATTCCAAGGCCTGGTGCGCTGATGGCCCTCTCTGATCTCTGAGGCCTTAGTTGGCAGACCAGGAATGTGGGAGCTGGTGTAAGGGGATAAACTAAGTTTCTCATTCTACACTGTTGAGTGAATCTCCCTTCTTTCTCTTTTCCTCTCCCCTTCAAACCCCAGGATTATTGCAGGGACATGTCTGCAGCACCTGGGGACTACAGCTGTCCTTCCCCTGTGGAGAAGGCTCCACTTCCTCCTGGGTGTGAGGAAGAGGGGGGCAGTGGGTGGGGATGCCAGGCATGTGCGGTAACCTGTGATGCTGGGGGGAAATATCTTGGAAGAGTGGTGAAAGCCTCTCAAGCTCTCCCAGGCACCCCTCCCTCCCCCAGCTGCTTCAGCCAAGATGGTTTTTAGGACCTCTTTTGTGTAAGTGCCAAACTCCTGTCCGCTGGGAGCAGACAGATGGCACGGGAAATGAACACACCACTCTGCACTGGTCTCACTGTGTCCTTTCTCCCCCTCCAGATTGAGTTCGTAACGGGCACCAAGAAAGGCACCACAACCAATGCCACGTCCACCACCACCACCACTGCCAGCACAGCTGTTGCAGGTAAAGGCCGCTCATCCAGTCCCAGCACTGCCTGGGACACCAGATAGAGCAAGGGTTCCTGTTTTGTCTGGAAAGGGTCTGTGCCAGGCTCGGCTTGTTCTGCTGAGTGTGAACATAGCAAAGTCTTGATCCTGAGGTAGCTTCCAAAATACCATCTCCCTTCAGTTCTTGGAACCGGGATGCCTGTTTCTGTCCTAAGCCTCCGGCCTGCTGAGAAGGGACTCTGCCTTGGGGGTCCTGCTCTGCTTGGTTTTGATCTAGACTTCTCTTTGTTACTTCTAGATGCCCAAAAGAGAAAGAGCAAGTGGGACTCTGCCATCCCAGTGACGACGATAGCACAGCCCACCATTCTCACCACCACAGCCACACTGCCAGCCGTGGTCACTGTCACCACCAGCGCCAGTGGCTCCAAGACCACCGTCATTTCTGCTGTGGGCACCATTGTGAAGAAAGCCAAGCAGTAACCAGAGGATACCCTGGACTTGACTGGGAGGTGCCACTGTTTCAGGACTAAGATGTGCTCCCCGTGTGTCTTCCAAAAGGAGCCTCTATGTGACATTGCAGCCGGAAGGACATTGCAGCAGAGGCAATGGGTGCACAGGACAGAGTCTGTCCATACACCTCTTGGGATCTCACCCAATTAAAAGTACTACATATTTAGGTCCTGGCATGTCAGGTGCACTGGCTTCTCCCATGCTGTGTTCAGGCAAACATGAAGCTCAAGCGCCCCTCGTCTCAGTCAGGATTGATTGCTCAGGATGAACGATTGCATGACAAGCTGTGGGACTTCTCAGAGGGGAAGCCCAGGGAGCTGCTGTGGTCATACCCAGTGGATGCCCAGTGGTGTGGGCAGATGGGAACTTAAGGAGGGGTCAGACACATGCCCCTTCCTGATTCATGTCCACTTTCCTCTCCCGGAAACCAGATCTCAACAATTCTCAGGCAATAGCAGAGGCCTCTGCTCTCTGGGTGTAGTTAATGGCTCCCCATGTTGCTTCTGATACACGCCCAGGCGTTTGAAATCCAGCCAGTTAACAGGACTGGGGTGTGATTCCCAACCTGCCCAGGGCAGGAGCAAGGTGTGGGCATCTGGCCAAGGCCACCCCAGTCCCTCAGTGCCCAGTGAGTGTGGCCAGCAGGATCCACGCAGTGGGGGAGATGAATCACCTCCTGCTCCAGCCAGGGCAGCAGCTCATTGTTTATGTGAAAGCCCTGCTCTTGGGAAGGTTTCTGCCACCCCACCCTTCCTCTGTCCTTATCTCTGCCCAGCAGCAGCTTCTGGGCAGCACCAGTGGCCACTCTAAGGCCCCAAACAGGTTCACCAGCCCAAGATGCTAGAGGAGAAAGCTTGCCTTTTATGCCCTCTGGCAGCTCCTTCCCACTCAACACCAAGGCTGGGTGTCAAAGGAGGAAGCCAGGCTGGAAAGGTTCTCTGCTTTCATGGGACCAATGGAGACCGAGGAAGATGCTTCTGAGTTTGTGGCTGGTAATTGTACTGACAAACTGCCTGTAAGATCCCTAAAATAAAACTGAGTCACACTCATCCCTTTCTCTCCTTGATGGCACTCTGCAACCTTGGGGAGTGTAGGTACCTGCTGCCAGGCCTTCCGAGAGCACCTCTGGAAAGACCTGCCCTGCAGCCCTCCCTCATTGGCTCAGGATTCCCAGGTCTGAGGTAGGCAGCTCAGGGGTATGCAGTGAAGGGACACTGTGGAAGGATAGAGTTTGGGAATGTAGCTCACTTGGTGTTTACATGCAGGAGGCCCTGGGTCCAGTCCCCTGTACCACATATATAGACTAGTAGGGTGGCACATGCCTATTATCCCAGCACTTGGTAAGCAGAGGTAGGAGTGCAAGGCTAGCCTCGGCTACATGAGACCCTGTCTAAAGGAAGTCCTTGATGAGGAGGATGTGGCCAGCTCCCGAGCCTGGCTGGTATTTCTGCTTTGCTTCTTTTCCCCTAGTATAAAGAAAGGGTTTGCAAAGCTGTTGCTTCAGCATCTCAGATTCCTTACAGCCCCCGTAGGAGAAGACTGCTGGGATGGATTGTAAACTGTTGAGTACACAGAAATCTGTTTGTAGTCCCTTGTTTCATTTTCTTATATCTATGGGTGTTTCACCTGCATGTGTGTTTGCACCATGAGAGTGCCTGGTGGGTGGAGGCCAGAGAGTGTGTTGGGTCCTGTGGAACTGTACTTAGAGATGATTGTGAGCTGCTGTGCAGGTGCTGAGAATTGAAGCCCAGTCCTCTGCAAGAGCAAGCAGAGGGCCCCTAACTAATGAGCCATCTCTCCAGGCCCTTAGAATGATATTTTTAAAGCGAAAAGTGACGAGGTAGTGGTGGTACACACCTATGACCCCTGTGCAGGGGAAGCAGTGGCAGGAAAAATCTCTGAGTTCGAGGCTAGCCTGGTCTATAAAGCTAGTTTCAGGACAGCTAGGTCTGCACCCTGTCTTGAAAAACCAAATAAATAAAATAGTTCCACTGTTGAAGGTGCTTGTCACCAACCCTGGTAACCTGAGTTCCATCTCCAGGACCCACATGCTGGATGGGGAGCCACTCCCTGAAGATCTAAAGCACTAATCCCTGCACACGAAAACCAATCGGATCCATCCAGAAAGTTGGGCTTCCTTCTACAGGACGGCAGGTACCTGTTTAAAGGCCTGTGTGGAGGAAATGGGGCTAACTTCTTAGTCATTTTGAAGTAGAGATCTGGAGGGGAAGCTGGTTTGCATCTCAGATGGATAAGTGTTGGAGTTGGTCCCCATGGGGATTATCTTTGATAACATTTCCTCTGGGGACTAACAGAATTTATGGTTTTGCTTTTCAAAACTTAGGTTTTTCCAAGAAAGGAAGGGAAAAAAGGGCAATAACACCTCATGCAATTCCAGATTTGATGATGGAGGGGGCCACAAGGAAACCCAAAGAATCAAATCTACTGGTCCAACCAGTTGTCTTTGCGACCCCAGCCCTTCTCCATTGGTGGATGAGGAGGGTACTCTGCTCCAAGAAGCAGACAACTAGATGTGTACATTCATAACAGGAAGTCACTAAGGAGTGGAGGGCAGACCATGCTGGAGAGAGGAATAGAGGTGTATGTCTAAGCAGGGATTACTCTGGGTCCTCACAAACAAATGAAGTCATCATGCTGGGAATTCCCTCTGTAGTGTGGTCTGACCATATTGACATGCACACTTGAAAAGTTGACACATAACCTGTACCTGTGTGAAGATCAGAGGGTAGAATCAGATCGTCAGATGCCTTTTGTTAAGTATTTTTGTGTATGAGTGTTTTACCTGCAAGTATGTGTACAGCACCCATGCCTGGTGGCTGAGGTCAAAAGAGAGCATCTGATGAGCATCTGATTCCTTGGAACTGGAGTTATGAATGGTTGAGAGCCACCATATGGGTGCTGGGAATCAAACCAGGGTCCTCAGCAGGAACAACACATGCTCTTACCTCTCTCTCTCTCTCTCTCTCAGATCAAAATCCGGTCAATTTGAACCTCTGTCCACAGAGCCATCTAGCTGGCTCCCTGTTTTACTCTCTGAAATAGGATCTTTCACTGAGCCTAGAGTGCTCTGTCTCAACTAAACTGGATGGCTTCCTGCCTCCCCACCTGGGGTTACAGAATCAGGCCACTCTCCCCAGCTTTTATGGTTCTCATGCCTGAATGACAAGCACTTTATACTGACTGGGCAAATCTAAGACTCTGATCCTGAAGAAAAATTTTAGAAGTCAGTGTGGAGAATGAAAAGCTATACAAGATTAGGAAGGAGACCTGGTTGGATTGTGTAGGTGACAGGGATCAGACTTGGATTCAAAAGGAAACCATTACGGTAGACATGTCTAGGCAGTTAAGAAATGTAAACATGGGCTGAGTCACAGATTACTTAATAGACACAGTCTTTGAGACGTGGTAGTGGGGTTTTCTCAGATCATGCTGGAGTTGGAGGAATGAAATTAAGATATGTACAATGTAAATACAAATAAAAAAAACACAAACATATAGAGCTGGGGGAATGCTTTCTATGTGAGTAAAGTGTCTGCCATACAGACATGAGGGCCAGCGTTCAAATCCCCAGCATGACAGACTAGTTGCTGTCTGTAATCCCAGAACTCATAGCAATGTTGAGAAAGAGGCAGAGGCATGAGATATCTCGGGTGCTCCCTAACCAGCTGGCCTGCTGTACAAGAAGAAACTGTCTCGAGGTGAAGGCAAGGTCAAGGCCTGAGGTCGACATCTGACTGCCACACGTGAAAGCACACATACACAATGAGGTTTTAAAAACATGCTAACACATAAACATATAAAATAAAAAATGTACAAATGGTAATAATTTTTCATCCTTCAGCATTTTTTCACACTTGTGTGTATGTGTGGGTATGTATCCAGATTCTTACATGTACATGGGTTTACATGTGTGTGGGTGTACATGCCTATAGAGGCTGATTCGGAATTCTCTATTGCTGTATTTCACCTTATTCATCAAGGCAGGATCTCTCAATCAAACCCAGGCTAAGCTTGCTAGACAGCAGGTCCTGGGCATCCACCCCCCTGTCCACCTTCCAAGGCTTGAATTATAGGAGGGCTACCCTCACCCTGCATATGGAGTCTGGGGATCTGGGTCACATGACAAGACTGTGTCAAAATAAAGTCCAGCACATCCCTGAGAGGTGTCAACAGTGCCCATGGTATGCCCATTCAGACTGGAGCTCATGAAATACTTGTAAATTAAACAAGTGATTAAACTAGTAAAGTTTTATTTCACAAAGTGGGGGTGGTTACTAAGGAGTAAGCCTAGGGCTCTGTGCAGCATCCTCAGCCATTCATTCATTCATTCATTCATTCATTCATTCATTTATGCAAGACAGGCTCCAAACTCACCCAGACTAGCCTCACACTTGCCATAAGTCCATGCAGTCCTGCAGCTGTTAGCCTCCCAAGTAGCTGCTGGTTGTAGACCGCCAGACCCAATAGTTATTTAATTTTTATAAAATTAGCATGTAGAGAGCGCTGCCGCCACCACATCTGCTGCTGCTGCTTTCATGCTAGCCCACCTGCCCGCTCGCCATGGCCAGCCTGAAGCCACACCTGACTGAAAGCCAAGGCTTTGAGGGATACATGAAGGAGTCGGACTGGCTCTTAGGAAATGGGTGCCATGGCCAAACCAGACTGTATCATTACTTGTGATGGTAACAATATCACTGTTAAAACCAAGAGCACTGTGAAGACGACACAGTTTTCTTGCACCCTGGGAGAGAAGTTTGATGAAACCACAGCCAATGGCAGAAAAACTCAGACGGCCTGCACCTTCACAGACAGCACCCTGGTTCAGCACCAGCAGTGGGATGGGAAGGAAAGTACAATCACAAGAAAAGTGAAAGATGGGAAGCTGATTGTGGATTGTGTCATGAACAATGTCACCTGTACTCGGGTCTATGAAAAAGTGGAGTAAGGATGTCATCACCACCCTGGACAGGAAGATGTTAGCCACGAGAGTGAATAAGCTCAGTTCCATGAGCAGTTCATATCTATCCATTCTGCTTCTTTTCTTTATTTTTCATGACTGTGTTCAAGTATCTTTATCACTGACACTTTACATGAAACCCATGCCAAAGTGTTGATTTACCTAGCATCTTTCCTTTGGTTAGGAAATAAATGTGTTTGTGCTAAAAAAAAAAAAAAAAAAATAGCATGTAGAACCAATGAGATGGCTGAGCAGGTAAAGGCATTTGCCACTCAAGCCTAGCGACCCGAGTTTGATCCCAGGAACCTCCATGAAGACACAAGGAGAGAACTGTTCACACAAAGTTGTCCTCTGACCTCCACGTGTTCATTGTGGCCACACATGCATCATGCATGCACAAACACACACACAGCACACATATACACACACAAACACACATTATCACTTGGATCTTACCATCAAGCTAGAGGCCCTGGAGAAAATACCAAGGTTTATTATTTATTTTGAAGAACAGCAAACACTTTATTTTTTATTTTGTTGTTCTTTCTTTTTTTAAATTATATATTTTTTTAAACTTTATTTGTTTATTTGCCTTGGTGTTTGCCTGGAACTGGAACTACAGACAGTTGTTAGCTGCCATGGGTGCTGGGAATCGAACCCAGGTCCTCTGGAAGAGCAGACAGTGCTCTTAACCGCTGAGCCATCTCTCCAGCCCCCTTAAATTATATTTTAATTAACATGTGGAGCTCTTATTTTCCAGAGTGGACTGGCTGATGTGCCTGACACATACCTGACCCTGACCTGAGTGCTGAAAACATACTGGGCTCCTTCCCCAAAGTCCCCACATTGAGAAGCAAGGCTCTCTGAGCATCTGCCTACTGCAGAACAGCTCTCAGATGGCCAGGCAGGGCTGCCCAGTGGTGACTATGGCTCATGAATTTACAATGAATGCTTAGAGCTAGTAATACATGTATAGCTGAGGCCTTAGATTTAATCTCCAGTGTGGAGAGAGGGGGTACCCAGAGAGGCTATTTAATGATCTTTTAAGAATTTATTTTAATTTTTGGGGGGGTTTTTTAGATTTATTTATTTATTTATTATGTATACAGTATAGAGAAGAAGGTACCAGATGTCATTACAGATGGTTATGAGCCACCATGTGGTTGCTGGGAATTGAACTCAGGACCTCTGGAAAAGCAGCCAGTGCTCTTAACCTCTGAGCCACCTCTCCTTCCCTAAAGATTTATTTTTATTAGTATTATTTTTGAGGCAGGGTCTGTGTAGCTCTGCCTAACCTGAAACTATGTAGATGAGGTTGGCCTCAAACTCACAGAGATCCACCTGCCTCTGCTTCCTGAGTGCTGGAATTAAAGGCTTGCACCACCATATTTTACTTGTGTTTATTTGGGAGGGTGGGGTAGGTGTACACACCATAAAGGACTTGTGAGAATGAGTTCCACCAGGGGTCGAACTTAGGCCATTAGATTTGGCAGCAAGCCCCTTGGACCATTAAGCCATCTTGCCACCCACACTTTTTATTGAGTTCCTGCTATATACCAGGAATCAGGGCTGAGACTGTGGGAAAAGCACCCTTTTGGATAGCTCAGACCTGGACATTGTCCTCCGCACCTCTCCTGACTTGAGTCACCCCAGAGGACAGAAAACATCTGCTCTCAGGGTCCACAGTCCAGTGGGATGATCATTTCCAGCCAGTATAGCAAATGCCATGAAGAAACCATATATCCTACTTAGAAATATAGTTGAGCAGTAGAATACGTGTTTGATATTTATGAAGACCTGGGTTCTACCTCCAAACACCATAACAAAGGAAAATGATAAAAGAGCAGGCGTGGTAAATGCCTGTAATTCCAGCACTTTTGGGGAAGATGCAGGAGAATTGCCACAAGTTCAAGACTAGCCTGAGCTACATGGTGAGAAGAGCCCATACTCCCAACGGAGGATGTGGGGAAGTCAAGGAAATCTTAGGACCTTGTCATGTTAATCCTGGGTCACTAAGGGAAGGACAGATAGATCAGGCTGGGTTTCAAGCTGGCATGCCCTCTTGAAACCTGGGGAGCTTGAAGCCCCCTGTGATTTGAAGACTGGACTGACTGGCGTGTCAGGTCCTGCCTGGAATGACCAGATGGGAAGGAAATTGAGGCGGGGTCTTGTGGGACCTCAACAGGCTCGATATTAAACAGAAACGGGTCCTGAAGGCTTTTGAGAGTCTGCAGCAAGACTAAAATTCTGTGAATCAACTTGTCACCAACATTCTAACAACTCATGAGTGCTACTCCACGCTAGGTCACATGGCCTCTAGATGTAAAATAAGTAATACTATTACATTTTAGGGAGATTTGAGTATCTGAAGGAACCCAGAGGACCCAGCCCTTGCCTATTGGTTCGGCCAGCTACATAGGAGAGACTAAGAGGACCTGGAGGCCAGCAACCCAGGAGTGCTAAATCTCCCTACCGGTTTGGGGCAGGACCCATCCTTAGCTGACACGGAGAGGGTGGTGCAGGACCCGATGGCCGTCGAGGCAGCAGAACCAGCCCAGCTGGGCTCACTGCCCAGAAACTGTATATTAAGCAGCCGCCCCGCGACGTGAAGCGGCCTAGGCACCCGATCCGGGAGCCTGGACGGGTGGGGAGGACGGAGCCCCAGTCTGAGCTGCAGATAGGGGTGGCTCCTCCTCCAACTCCTTCGTGCGCCAGCTCGGGGCTCGGGGCCGCTGCAGCCGGAGCCTCAGCCCTTTCCGGGGGGCGGGCCTGGCTGCTGCGGCGACACCCCAGCTCCTGCCCCGACAGGTGCGCGCAGCGCGCAGGAATGCAGCCTGCCTGACTCACCAGCGCCTCCTTCCTACCTGCGCCGCCCGTCCATAAAGCACCGCTGGCTCCCGCCAGCCGCCGCCCGTCCCGCTGCCCCTCCGGGCTCACCAGCAAACTCAGCTCGACCCAGCATAGTCCAGGCCCCCACCAAGGTACGTGCAGCTCCCGCTGGGAACAGGCGTCCAAGGGCACACAGCCTGCCCTCGTGCCCCGGGACACCAGGGCTGGCGAAAAAAGGGAATGCCCACTCCTGCCTGGGGCTGGGGCCGCACAGAGAAACTGCCTGGCTTTTGTTTTCCCTTTTCTTCCCTGAAGATTGGCAGGCTCTGGCTCCCTCTGCCCATGCTGCCAGGACAGGTGCCAGGCTTACCAGGGTGTGAGCAGGGGACAACAGGGAGTAGGGTGGCTGGGATCTGGGAGGAAGGATAGTGGCCATCAGATGCCCCTGTTAAAGGGGGACATTGGCTAGGTGTGCAGCAGGAGTGGGTAGAGGCTGGGAGTTCACCAACTCCCTCGGCGATCTGCTATGTGGTGACCCGGTGCCGTGCAAGGGGATGTGGGGAGTCCCTGATTTTCCTCTTGGCAGGCCACCAGCCCGCTCCCTTCCCAAAGCTCACTCCAGGCACCCTTTCTTGGGCAGCTTTCAGAATCTCATCCTTCAAACCCTGCCTCCCCCATATGCCTCCCCATAGTCTCTGGGGGGTAGCTTTCTGGCTGTCACTGTGGCCTGGAACTCCAGGTGGTTCCCAAGAGCAGGGACAGACCTCTTCCTTCTCCCCCACAGACTTGCCAACCTGAGCACAGGCTTCCACCCAGGTAACCCAGCTGTTTCTCTCCTTATCAGAACGGAGAAGTGAAAACCGAGTCTCCTAGGGGCTGGGGAGAGAATGTCAGAAAGAGTGTTTGACTCCTTAACCCTGGTGTCCAATGGGTGACAGGGCAGCTGTCCTGTCTGCTCCGCCCAGCCTTCCAAGGCCATACTCTGATGGCATCCGCCATCCTGACCTATTATGTGAAATCTTGTCCTTTCTGTAATAGGTCACTACTTTTAGAACTTTTTAAATACGAGTTGAGTCAAAGGAAATGGGGGTGTCTGCCTAGGCCCTTAATTGCTATTTGTGTGTGTGTGTGTGTGTGTGTGTGTGTGTGTTATGGTGTATGGGATATGGGCTGTCCTCAAATTTGTCACCAGACCTTCCCAATGTTGACTACTAGCTAGGGAAGCCCCCACAACCTCCTGTCCTAAAGCAGACTAGAGTCCTGTGCAGATGCTGTGGTAATCCTGTGCTGAGGTGTTAGCTATGTGTTGCTGTCTTGGCTGCTGGTGACAGTTCTATGTGCTGGGCCTGTGAAAAGAACTAGGATTTATTCCCCCAAATGCCCATACCTGCCTAGGTAATGGTGCCCTCAGGGAGGCCAAATCTGCAGCTTGCATTGTGTAGCATGTGGGTGTGGTGCCTACGCCCAAGGCTGCAAGAAACTCATTTCTCCCAGGAGCCACCCCTCTGCTGATTCAGGGCTCCCTTCTAGCCACTGCCCTGTTAGGGTGGCTTCCTATGCCAGCTCTGCATGTGGGTATGCTGGGGCTGCTACCCACCTCCCTGGAGACCATGCCTTGGATGCATGCTACAGTGCCTCCTACTTTCCTTCCTAAACAGAAGGCCTCAGCCTCCCAGACCCTGGAGCTCTCCCTGTTCTACAAACTGGGATTGCCAAGAAGGGATCTAAGGAGGAGGGTCAGTGGGTATGGCCTTGTCTGGGTCCCTGGGAGTTCTGGCCCTAGAAAAGGAAGTGTGACCCTGGCCTTTGCCCTTCTCTGTCCCTCCCTGGAAGCCCTGGGGCCAGCCTTTCCTTACAAGACCTTGGGCTACCTATCTTTTCAAAGACCTGGAAGATTGCTGATGTGCTGAGATGGTTTCATGGTGAGCCAAAAGCCACCGTGTGTGTGTGTGTGTGTGTGTGTG
>PVIH01022698.1:0-26540 GCA_004025045.1 Sigmodon hispidus | reverse complement strand
AACTGGATTTGGCCAGAAGTGGAGACTGATCTAAGCATTATTGGGTCAGTGGGACCATAGGACTGTCTGCTCCCTGCCCAGGGAGGGGATGGGGAGTTGCAGAGAAGAAAAATGACCAGATGTGTTGGGAGGGGGAAGAGACCTTGAATAAGGATATACAGGGATGGAAAAAAAATTCAGAGGGAAAGATGAACACAAAAAAATGTATGTGTAGTAAATGTATGTGTAGCAATCTTATTTGTATTTCCACCCTTGATAAGCCATGCTTATCATTCTTATCCTCTGTATAGTTATTGTTAACTCTTCCACATTTTAAATTCTTTTTACTGTGTTTTTTTTTTGATAAATACAAAATAAAGAAAAAAAAAAAAAGAAAACTCTTTCATTGCTAACTTAGCAGCAGAGAATAGGATTTGCACTTATACCTCTACACCAATCTGTTTGAATACCACCATCATGAAGCTTTTGATGCTCTCTACCACACTGTCCTCACAGAGATTTCAAAGGATGAGCAATATAGTGTTGCTGTTATAGAAGAGACCTTTGACCTCACATACTCCTGAGATGAGCCTGGAAGCCCACAGGAGTTTCAGAGCCACACTTTGAGAGTCAGGACGGAAGCTATCCAAAGAGGATCATGAGACTGACTATCCCACTAAAAATCAAAATTGAAGCTCATGGAGAAGTAACAGTCATGGCACCCCAGTGTAATTGAGGTGGGGACACCACCAGCAAGTTGATTGGCCACCGTCATCATCCTTATGCCCACAGGACCGTAAGTTCCACTAGGAGAGGTTCTGATGATGCAGTGTGACTGCCCTAGCCCCTATTACAGACCCCCAGAAAGTGCTCAACAGACGTGAGTTGAATAAATAAGTTAAATGAAAAAAAAAAAAAAGAAAGCATACTAAGCACTATCATAAACCTTTCTCTTTTCAGGTTCGGGGTTGGAGCATCATTAACATCCAGCTTGATCTTATTTGGTTCCGCCATCCAGATGTCACTGTCCTCAGGAGAAAAAACCAGGTACTTTTTAGGAAAGGGAGTAGCGCCCTCTGCTGGTTCCATCTGCAGGCTTTTTTTTTTTTTTTTTTTTTTTTTTTTTTTTTTTTTTTTTTTACAAGGTGGAAATTTGGGCATGAAGTCTTTTAATGCTAAAAATCTCCTGTAGTTAAGAGGGGAAATGAGATTTTGAATGTGACGTTCTTCATTTCCTCAGTAACACACACCTCAGCGAAGAGAGTCTCCAATTTCTTCCACTATTATTCCTAACATTTAATACAGTCAGTCACATTAGAATTGACGACATCACCCTGGTATTGTTCCCCATAACTAATGGTATGAGGCCAGACCACAGGAATAGAAATGGTGGGGGTCAACTCTTTCCACCCTTTCTGATAGTCCCACCCATGAACAATAGAGCAGCACATAGGCAGTCAAGATGACCCCTCAGAAACTAGAGTGAGACAGGACAGCCACCTGAGACCTTGGGCCTCCTACTCCACATCATCTGGTATGCTGTTCTGAACAGTAAATTAAGCTTGAACCAGCAAGAAGAAACCCAGCAGGCATCTAGCTCAACCACCTCAACCACTCACTACTGGACCAACCTCTCTGAATCCAGATAATCAAAGCCCATCTGAATGGATGGGCTTGTTATTCAACCAAAATGTCACTGTGCTCAACAAGTATTTAGTTAGCGCATGGGCTGTTTTGGAACCATGTAGACGTCAAAGATTATGTAAACAGAAAACAGTACTTCCATCAGAATTTGCTATCTAGGGAGAATAGGGGGGACATACAAAGTGATATATCACAGTCTAGAACAAAAGTCATGGAAGACAGGTAAGTACACAGTGTCATGGGGGATACAGAGCCTAGAAAATGCAGAGTTTTCTTGAGAAGGTGACATTAGAACTGATACCAAAACTGTTGCAATTCTCGGGTGCCAAGGGAAAGAGTCCTGCGGCAGAAAGAAGGGTGAGTGAGCGGCTGCCGGTCACAGGGACTCAGTCACCGAGGACGAACTTCCGCGGTACCCATGTCTCTCTGACCTTCTCATTTTTAATTGGCTGCAAAATAATTACAAATCTATATAAATCTTTCCCAGGAGCTGAACAAATTCCAACATCAAAATGAACTGGCAACTTCTGTAGGGGAGCACGAAAAAGCGGGAGAGAGACCATCCACAAGGCGGGCATTCTGGCCTCTCCATCTGCCCGGAATTACAGATCCACTGAGTTCTTAGCTCTCTCCTGGCATACTTTTAACACACTGTGCCGGACATTACCCCACACCAGAGTTTCACATCATATGGACACCCTCTCCCCACCACTCTTGCCCTCCTAGGCACCAACATTCCTGTGCTTAACAGTGACCCCCACACCCAAGTCCCTGGACATTTATCCTAATCTTCTTTGACAATGTCTCAGAAAGATGATCTGCGCTTAGACAACCACAGCACTCTCTCTTATTCACAGGACCTATATTTAAATATATACATATTTAAATTAAAGTAGAGGGGGGTGTGAGGGAAAGAAGGAACCTAAAGAGACCATAGTAGTGGTAGGAAAAACAAAATACCATGTGTTCTCTTCTATATGTAGAATCTAAATTCAGATATGATATGTACATCATATACTAGTGACATGGAGGCAAAGGGGGATTAATGTGAGAAAGGCAGAAGCCAGTGCTGGGGGAGGAATCGCAGAGGGTGGGAAAGGGGTAAGATGACATGTATAGAGATGTCATAATGAAACCTTTAATTTCGCACACTCAAAATAGTAACAAAAAAAGGTGATTTACAGCATTATTTTATTTCTGCTGTTTAAACAGTAATTAGACCTTACTGTGTGTCGGTAGAGTTCCCAGGCTTTACCACACAGTAACTTATATAAGTAACACTATCCCTTTGTTACAAATTAAGCAACTGAGGCACCAAGAAGGTAAGAACCTCCCCTGTGATAACTCAGCTTGTGTGTGACCAAGCCACAGTGTGCGTCCAGACAGAAACCAAGCTGGAAGACACCCCTCCATCTACATGGCCTGCTTTCAAGAAGAGAAAAATCTAAAAACCTAGAGCCTCCTTCTAGATAATTGTAGAATCTATAGCAGATGGGCAGGATCTTATTTATTAAACAGCCAACTATCCATCTCCAATGCTGCTCACCTCGTTCCTCTCAGCTTCCAACCCAGACTCTTCATTTCCTTCTGCATGTTGTGCACCCCATCATCCTAACAGATTTCCAGGATCCAGGCCCCTCCTTCTCACCCGCCCTCCCACCATGAAACTAGACTGTGATTTGTTCAGCTTGTCACCTTGATTGCCCCACCACTTCCTGGAAGGTAAAGTGAATTCTCACAGCAGTCTGTGGTGAGTTGGTTCTAATTTCCCTTTGTGGAATCGTTTCTGAAATCTGTTCCCCATCCCTCAGCCCAGGCTCCAGCTTGGTTCTTCCACAGCTCTGGCTCACCTGCTTTCCCTTTAGGGCTTGTCTTAGGGTTTCTATTGCTGTGACCATGACAACTCTTATAAAGAAAAATCTTGATTAGGTCTGGCTTATACGTCAGAAGTTTAGTTTACTGTTGCCATGGTGGGCAGAAGGGTGGCACTCAGGCAGACCTGGTGCTGGAGAGGCAGCTAGAAGTTCTACATCTGGATTGGCAGACAACACGAAGAGAAAAACACGGGGCCTGGCTTGAGCTTCTGAAAACTCCAAGCCCACCCCCAGTGACACACTTCCTCCAGCAAGGACACACCCCCTAATCCTTTCAAATAACGCCACTCCTGGTGAGCCTATGGGGGCCATTTTCATTCAAACCACCATAGGCCTTATATTCTAATACACCTATGGAATCCACCTACTCAGTGTTGCCCTGGGAATGTCTTCTCCATTTCCAATGCTCAGTTCAGCCAGCCCTGCCTTGCCTGGTCTCCTTGTGCTATACTGTATCTTCTCCCTCCTGGTCTCTCTTTTTGCAATCTCTAAACCTTGCACCAAGGTGCTGGTGCCAAGGGGAAGATTGGCATATGAGTCATGCCATACTTAACACAGAGGAAGGTTTAACAGAAATCCAAGGCACCCAGTAAGTAATATTTTTCTTATGAGAATATATATATGTAGTATAAATTTTATTCTTCCAACAGTTTTAAGTATACAATGCAGTAACATTAGCTACTCACAACTTTATGCAATTGCCACCACCACCCCTTCAGAGCTTTTCATCACCCCAGACTCTGCACATTGAACAGGAAGTCACCAGCCGTCACTCTCCAGCCCTTGAGCCTCTGAGTTCGTCTCATCCACATCCTCCTTATATACAAAATCACATGGTGTTTTTGAGTGTGTGACTGACATAATCACTCAGCAGAACAGAGATAAACATTTTCATAAGCAAAACTAATGCCAAAAATTCATGAAGAGCAAAAATTTTAGGCAAAGATCAGAATCACTGATTTTTTTCCCCTCTCAGGCTCTGCTCAGCACTGATCCACACTTTATAAAAAGGTTTTGGGATTTTTAAATTAATTTGATTTGTAAAACAGTTACATTGAACCCAAAGTGGAATCTCAGCACTTGGGAGGCAGAGGCAGGTGGTCTTCAAAGACAGCCAGGGCTGTTACACAGAAAAACCCTGTCTTGAAAACACACACACAACAACAACAAAAACTGTTGCATTAAAATATTTTTTATCTTGATTACTGATTCCTTATTGGCATTCTATTCCCAAAGCAAGGGTGATTCACATGGCTCAGGCCAGGCCCAGGTTTGGTGGAATCAAATATTTTCCAACAAAGCACAAAATAATCTACTCAGATACAAACACAGCCTCTGTGAAAATCTTCTCACAGCCACCGATAGCCCCTCTGGTGCAAAGGCTAATCTGTGGCCCTTCCTCCATGATTAGGTATCATCTCTGGCTGTTTTTCTAATGCCCGTGGATCTGTCTTCAGTCTTGGGGGTGGGAGCAAACTTTAACATTTTCTTTGCATAGTCACTCTGCTTTTCCACCATTGGCCAATGGGAAGTTCTTAGTACCTGTTTGCTGAATGACAGGAACCGGGCCTAACATCACTAATAACTGTTTTAAATGAGGTAAGTGAGATTTCCCTTTATCTAGCTTTTGTGTAACTTTTTTGTTTTGTTTTGTTTTGTTTTGTTTATTTTTTTTCTTTATTTTGTATTTATCAAAAAAAAAGTAAAAAGAATTTTAAAAAAAAAATGCCAAAGAGTTAACAATAAGTAACTTTTTAATGGGAGGCATAAACAAACATCAATTTGCCCCAGTTTGCTGGGGTTTCTTACAAAGAGCACTCTGACTCAAAGGTGACTATATTACTGAGTGGCCTATCTCAACACAGACTACAGGTCAGGAAACTTATCCTAGAATACTCGGCATAATTTTTAAGCAAAACTGCTGAGCCACAGCCTCCTCCACCAGCAGCTGTCCCTGTTAAGATGACCATAGGATGTGAGGTTTGTGAATCTTGTAGTTTTCAGGAGCTTCCTTAGACTTTTAAATTTCATTTCCCTCCTGAGTCAGCATCCTTCCAAGAAGCAATGTTTTAGTTGGAAAGACACAACTACACCACATTAACTTAATTCCAACAACCTATAATATAGTGGGATTAAGTTCTGTTCTATTGTAAATAATTGTCCCACCTACTGGTTTAATAAAAATGCTGATTGGCCAAAGGCAGACAGGAAGTGTGGGCAGGACTACCAGACTAAGAAAACTCTGGAAATAGGGAGAACAGAGCAGAGATGCCAGAGAGAGCAGGATGAGTCACCAGTGGAAGCAGAGGAAAGAAGCTGAAATGCTGCTCTAAGAAAAGGTACCCAACCACATGGCTGAACATGATAAGAATTATGGGTTGAGTTAAGATGAAGAAGTTATCAAGTTATATGCCTGGGCTCTAGGCCAATTAGCATAAAATTAATATAAGCATCTGTGTGTTTCTGTAGGACAGCAGGTCAGAACCTCAGGGCCAGGCCAGAAAGTCCAGGCCAGAAACCTCATACAACACTATAATCCACATATATATAATCCATATATAATCCAACAAAATTGGATTGTCTAGAGCTGGCAATCTAGAAAAGTTCTAGCTTTGGTGCACCTCAGAAAAGAGGGTGTTTGAGTTATGTGGCCCACTTCTTGCTATTGGGCCTCTGGAGCAGGGACAGCCCACGCTTACTTTGGGCTGCCTTCACTCATGCACTGTCTTGCAGTCTATTGTGACAGCAGGGAAGGACATGCCCTGAAGATGAATTGCCCCAGTGTCTCTGCGATCCTGTCTGCAGGCTGTGCTGGCTCCCTTGGCTGGGTCACACCTGGCTTGAAGAACTGGCTGCCTTACCAGCAGGATTGCCCAACCCTGTTTGGTTTCCTGGTCTTAATGCCTGTTTTGTGGTCAGAATCCTAACACTGGCTTATAGCCTCCAGCCACAGGCTATGGGCGATGTCCCCTGGGTTCCAGGTCCTGGCCTTGTGATTTATAGGTTTCTCACATTTGAATTTAGCTTGGATCCCATCATCTGAGCTGAGATTTTTTTTAAGTTGATGCCAGTAGAAAACACTGTTTCTAGAATCTCAAGTCCCTGGAGCTGTTCATCTGGCACTATCCAGACAGATCTTTAAAGTAAAACCAAACACCAAAACACCCAAGAGCTGAACTCCTGGTTCTATCACCCATCTCAGAGCCAAACATCCTTACTCTAACAAAGCTCTCCTTGCCAGTGACCAGGGTTTTTCTTGGATCTCCTTTTGCTATAGTTGTTGGATCACTTAACATTGTAACTAGAAAATTCCTTCCTTCCTTGAAGGATGCCCACTGTTTCCTGAGGTTTCTCCTCCTCTCCTGTTTCCATAAATAACAATACTTGATTTGGATGCTAATATCAACTACAAAGTAGTTACAATCAAGCAAAGTGTTCAAACAGGGAATGGCAACATTGGTCTTATGACACCCCAACTGTCCACTTTGCCAGCATTTTACAAGAAACTCTGAATTGAAGACATCTAAACTGCTCTTTCCAATTTGAGAGGTGCCAGAATAAATTTGCAAATGCAAAGCAAACCTGAAAGAAGAAGAAATGGAAGTTTGATGAAGATATAACACCCACATGCTGGAAAGCACTGTTGGAAAATCAGCCAATTCATGAGTTTTAGTCATGGAATAAATGTCCTCAACAACTGGGCCAGCAAGATGGCTCAGCTGGTGGATGGCGCTGGTCTCCAAGTCTAACAACCAAGTTTGTTCTCTGGTGGTACAAAAAAGAAAACAAAGTCCAACAAATTGTCCTCTGACTTCCATACATACACTGTGGCACATGTAAACACACTCTCTCCCACACACCATACACTCACTTGCACACACACAGCAACAATAATTCAGGAACATTTAAATATTTTAACTCTCTCAAGCTTCCAAAAAGCACAGAAGTAAAAATGCTACAGTTCTTTCATAACACTATTCAGTACTTAAAAGTCAAGTGAGTTTCATGGCCCTGACCCACCATCTTGTTATGCAGATTCTGATTGGAAATACTGAAACCAACTTTTTCCATTTCCTTTATTTCTTTTTTCTTTATCCTTCCCTCGATAATGCATCCCTACCATAGCCTCTCCTCCCTGTGAGGTCACACCCTCAGGAGTTTTGAGGCCAATATAATTTAGGGAAAAGGCTTAAGGGGACAAGTCAACCCAGCCCCACAGGATGTTCATGCATTTACATTTTATTTATTTCACTTCAGAAGGATGTCATATGTACATATTATTATAAAAGTAAATGTATATATTCCCACATGCCTTAGACTGAGGTGCAGCAGGGGTTCCTGATAGTTTATCCCATGTCCTGGATTAGACAGAGATAACAAAAGAATATCAAGGTCCAGATAGATGCAAAAAAGGAAGTAAAGAAATACCAAGACAGGAATTTCCCAGTTCTTCTCCAAAGTGGTGATGCATACCAGTTATCTCAACACACCAGAGACTGAAGCGGGAGGATTACTGTGAATTCTAAAGATCAGACACTGGACTTGTTCCAAGAAGCTTACATATGACCACATATGACATCCCCTGATACACAGGCTCTGCCTCAGACAACTTCAGGTCAGCTTTATATGCTCCTGTCTATCCCTACCTAGAGAACAGCATGCTTCTCACCAGAAGAAACACTTTGCAACTCAGTTCTGCTCCTAATAAACTATGTGGTTCGACAAAGTTTTCCTGGTGGTCAGGGATTTGTTTCTTCATTGATAGAAAGAGAATAAGCCCAATTAGCAAAGTTGGGAGCAATTTACAAGAAAATCGAGTTCCTGAGATGGCTGGCACTAGTCTGTAACAGAGGCCTAAGGATCATTATTTTCCTATCTCTTTCCTGTTCCTTTGTTCATGGTGCTACCATGAGGTAGCGTTAACTGTGAGGACTTTCTAGCAATGGACATCTCTAAAAGGGAGACCATGGATACTACAAGGAATCGTTTAACAAATCTAAGATTGATTCCAGCTCTCAGACCAGCCGCTAAATATTCAGTAACTCTCCACAATGGCACTGGTCTATTGTTGGGTAACTGTTTCATTTTCCAAAGCTAGTCTTTTCCGAAGACCCACAACTTCAGAAAAGATTCACCGTGGGGCACTGGGTAACATGAAGATACTTTGCTCAGTGTAAGAACAGCATTTCCAGCCAGACAATTTCATACAGCCAAGGAACATAAGAAGCAACAGATCCCTCCACAGCAAACTCCTACGGCTTTGGAACCCTTCTTCCTAGGTCCTCAGGCACAAGCACCCATCAAATTTAGACACTGTGTAAAAGGTCCAAATCACACGTCATACTTCCCTGTGTGGTTCTGCCCATGCAGTTGTATCTGAGTTCTCTGGCTAGTAAAACAATTACCAGCTTGTAACCTCCTTCTTTCTTGGAAATCTGGTTCTCCACTTTATTTTCACTCCAGGATAGGGCAAGTAGAGACAGAAAATAAATCATGTCATCCTCTCCAGAAAGCCTCTATGGTACCACACACACCATCATCCCACATTCTGTTCACAGTTGCTTCATACCCTGAATACCCAAAGCAGGAGAGCCCCAAAGGGTGGGGCCTTCTTCCATTACTGCAATATATATATACTGTCTCACCTGCCTGTACACATAGCTTGCCCCAATAGCTCTATAACCTCAGAATAAACTTTCAAAAGCAAGCAGCAAGGCGACACCTCTCCTCACACGTACACAAAGCAGCATGTTTATCCCTAGCACACACCTCGGTCAGGAGTTACCATCTCTAGGCACAGAGGAAATGCACAGTAAGTGTCAAATGAGTTGAGTTCGATCAAAATGAAGTAGGGTAGAGGCTAGAAGATAGAGCAATCACATGAGCGGCCACATCTGATTGAGCATCCAGGGCCAAGAACTCAGGAAGACCTAAATAGGTACTCATAACTAAAGTAAAATGAATGGCTAAAGCTCTAAAATGCCAGTCCTTAAAGAGAAAAATCTGTCCACACTTGTCTGGCATTTCAAGTCACACCCAAAAGCCATGTGAGCCCTAAGTGTGTCTTGTTTCCATCATGAGAACGCACCTTTGATGAACTTGTGTAGAGTTACAAGAGAATTGGTAATTGCTGAAATGAAGGAAACCTTAGAAAATCAGTGCTCAGAATATCTTTGAGCTTTGAGAAGAATCCTGCTTTATACTGCAGGAATACTGATTGCAACAGTCTATCAACTGCATTACTCCACCCAGAGTGAGGCAAAGTTGTAAGTCAGCCCAGCTAAAGCAATGGCCATGGTGAGTCAGGTAAAGTCCCCTGAAAGAAGAAGAATCAAGCTCTGAACATCAAATAGCAACACAAAACTCAGATGAGAGATCGGGGAGGGCTGAGGACCAAGCATTCACAATGGGCAGAGAAGAAGCCCAAAGCTAAGGAACCTGGTTCCAGAGGAGCTGATACGGTTACCTCCGAGTGCTTTGGGATTCAAGACCAGGAAGATGGCTCAGTGGATAAGGGAACTTTCCACCAACACTAAAGACTAGATAGGTGGATAGAAAGATGGACAGGGGGCTGGAGAGATGGCTCAGAGGTTAAGAGCATTGACTGTTCTTCCAGAGGCCCTGAGTTCAATTCCCAGCAACCACATGGTGGCTCACAACCATCTATAATGACATCTGGTACCTTCTTCTGTATACAGTATACATAATAAATACATTTTAAAAAAAAAAAGAAAGATAGCCAGCCAGACAGTTCTGGGACTCACAGCAAGTCACCTAACCATAGGGCAAGATGAGGTTCCACACCAAATTAAGAAACACTCATTCTTAAGTGGCCCACACTTAATAGTACCCAACAATATGGCTCCATCCCGAGCTTTTATCTTCATTTTTATAAAGCAACATTAATAATAATTCCTTAGCAGACTTAATACATAGGATGCCATATTTCATAAGTCATTGGCATGCACGATGACATTGTAAAGTGAGGTTGCCAGGCTTTGATATTCTGATTATAAAAATGTTCAAACAGCCTGACTACTCAAGTCAGCTGCTAGGTTACAAATGGAGTCTGGTTCTCCTGAGCCACAACTACTACCTCTATGGACTGGACCTCGGAAGCCTAGATACCTGTGTGCCTGACACATGGACAGCAAACAGCATAAAATAAAACAGTGGCTTCAGTTCTCATGGGCCAGCATTCTGCTTTGCACTCCTGTAGTTACTGCACTACATTAATGCAGGGCTGGCCTTGTGCCCTGAAGAATTTGTATAGATATACTGAGGTATATCCCAGATCCCCATTCTCTGCTATTAGGACAGCAAAGTCGAAGGTCCTGAAGGTCCCACCTTTATAGTGAAGCCAGAGCAAAGGGCTTTAGACCTCCAATGGGAGCTCCAACAAAAGAAAGATATCCTCAATCAGCATCCATCAGGGACTGAAATAGAATGTTCTTCCTTTCACTGACTAGAAAGTGAACCAATAAATAAATAAATAAATAAATAAACCAAAAAGCACAACCCATACATGCTCCATAAAAATCTGCTCACCACCTCTAAACCAGAAATTCTAAATAAAGCCAGGCAGTTAGTGCCTTCAGCCTCTCTGTCACCCTCTCTTTGCTGCTCATTATGCTGACATCACCTCCACAAAAGTGCTGAGAACTTAGAGATGGGGCAGCATGGCTGTCCCTGGGGAGCACCTCCCATCAAAGATGATTCTGCTGTATCAGTTTGGTTCAGTCACTTGTAAGCTCATCTTTGATGCCACTGACCTATGGAATCGAATTGAACACCCCAACATTCACCCACACACCTATGACCACTTGATTTTTGACAAAGAGGCCAAAAATATTCTATGGAAAAACAATAGTATCTTCAACAAATGGTGTTGGCATAGCTGGATGGCAATGTGTAGAAAAATGCAAATAGATCCAAACCTATCACCCTGCACAAAACTCAAATCCAAGTGGATCAAAGACTTCAACATAAAACCAGCCACATTGAACTTGATAGAAAAGAAAGTGGGAAATACCCTCCAACGAATTGGCACAGGCAACCACTTCCTAAATATAACACCAATGGCACAGACACTAAGAACAACAATCAATATGTGGGACCTCCTGAAACTGAGAAGCTTCTGTAAAGCCAAGGACACAGTCAATAGGACAAAATGACAGCCTACAGAATGGGAAAAGATTTTTGCCAACCCTACAAGTGACAGAGGACTGATCAATATATAGAGAGGGAGAGAGTTAGAGAGAGAGAACTTAAAATAGGTTCTGAAGAAAGTCTAAGATTTCCCTTTAATACTGGAAGGTTCTGAAAAGAGATTGTTTTGGTAGAACAAGTCTCTCTCTCTATCTTTCTCTCTCTCTCTCTCTCTCTCTCTCTCTCTCTCTCTCTCTCTCTCTCTCTCTCCATCTCTCTCCATCTCTCTCTCTCCCTCTTCCTCTCACCAGCAATTGGTAATTACAGGCACCATGAATATATATTTAGCACAAATCATCTGGTTTTTAATAAACTACTGGCACATTTAGTTTCCATAGAACATTATTGCCTTTATAAATATTTTAATCACATTTTCTCTTAGTCCCTAGGACTCGGGGTGCACAGAGCTGGCATGGGACCACTATGTTTTAGCTGTCTCAAGTTAACATCTACTGAAAAGTTTTATTCACCACCTTCTGTTACTCACTTGTACTTGATGCTGTTAAATTTCTTTCTGGCAACAAAAACATAAAAAATTTAGAAATGGCATATAAAAGTGGCCACTTAAGCAACTTGGTCACTATTACAACAGCTGCCTAATATTGAATTTTACTTAATAGGAAAAGGATGCAGGAAGTCTGTGGAGGCCTTAAAGAAATTCATATTTTGGAGAAATTATGAGAATTTTCTCCTCTATTTTGTATGTTTAAACAACCATTATTAAGTAATTTCTTAAGTGTCAACAAAACAGTAGATGTATTTTAAGTTATTTGAAATGTGTTGGTTAAGGGAAAAATCACTTAAGGGCTCTCTGTGAGCCATCCAGGCCCTATACCAGCTATTATTAAAGAGCTCCCTTGAGATCTCTGGTGTTAATGCCAACCTCCCCTGGCCCCACTTTTACTCCAAGAAGCCTGCATCATTTATCTTTAAGCATAGCAAACTATTTCCCCTGGTACTCAATACTCTCTCAGTTCCCAGTCTAGACACTGGCTCTTCTCCCTACTTTTATGTCTTTCCCAACTGGGCTGACTACTGATGAACATTTCATCCCTTGAAATGCAAGCTTTATACCCAGTGATTGTATTTCTGAATATATGTGTATAATCATGTATGTATATTCATGTGCATATATGTGTTATTGGTTGGGTTTTTTTTTTTACTCTTCTCTTTTGGGGGCCAACCATCAAGCTCCCAAATAAATCACATGGAGTCTTCTTTTTTATAAATGCCCAGCCTTAGCATGACTTATTTCTAGCCAGCTTTTCTTAAGTTATCCTGTCTGTCTTATGCCTCTAAGCTTTTTATTTTTCTCTATTCTATGTACCTTTTCTTTACCTCTTACTCTGTGGCTTACTGTGTAGCTAGGTGGCTAACCTCTGGTGACCTTCTCCTTCTCTACTTGCTCGCCAATCACTTCTTCACAGATTTCTCCTATTTATTCTCTCTGCCTGCCAGCCCTGCCTATGCTTTCTCCCGCCTCACTATTGACCATTCAGCTCTTTATTAGACCATCAGGTGTTTTAGACAGGCACAGTAATACAGCTTCACAGAGCTACACAGAAGCAACATAAAAAATGCAACACATTTGCTTCATTAAACAAATCTTCCATAGCACAAACAAATGTACTATTGCACGAATTCTAGTTGGTATATAATAAAAACCCAGAGTCAGATATTGGAGGAAAACTTAAATATCAGAAGGACAAAAGCAAACCACAGCCAATTCTCACTAGCCAACTCCTCAAACCTGACTTCTCAAATCCTCTCACCCCAACCTCCCCATCCTCAGCAGAAAAGAGAAGTGGCAGGTGAAGCTGAACTCCTCCCTCCTCTCCTTCCCACAGCTATCTCACTTCCTGATTCAGTTTTCCTAGAGCTAGCATTAAAGGTGTGTGCCTCCACTGCCTGGCTCTGTTAGGCTTTGGACTCACAATGATCCAGACAGATCTTTGCCTCCCAAGTGATGAGATTAAAGGCATGGATCACCACTCACTCACCATCACTGGCTCTGTGAGTGGCTCTGTCCTCTGATATTCCAGTCTATTTTTATTAAATGTACAATATATCACCACATAACACATCTCAACATAGTATTTCACAACATATGTGATATTCATATATATATATATAGTTGAAGTCACTGACTCAAGTAAGTGTTTGCACACTCACACTCATACCAATACTATTAGCAATTGGCAAAAATGGAAACAACTCAGGAGTATAATAGCAGATGAAGAGATCAATGAAAAATGGAATAAACAAGCAATGAAATACTATCCAACTTATAATTTAAAAAAATTCCAGTTCATGCAATGACATGAATAAAACTTTGGGACGTTATGCTGAATCACATAAGCCAATCAGGAAAAAAGAGTAGTATGATACCATTCTATTTATATGAAATACCTATGGTGGTTAAAGTCATAGAATCAGAGTATAGAATCATGGAAGCCAGAAGATGGAGGGGTAGGAGAAATGGGAACTTATTTAATGGATGTAGAGTTTCAGTTTTTTATAGGGAAAAGGTTTTGTAGATGGATGGTGGTGATTAGTGCTTGAACTGTTGAATTCAATTCAAATAGTGTTTTAGTTACTGTTCTATGTTGTGAGATTATGTTCTGGTACACTGTAAATATTTGTCCCTCCTACTGGTTTATAAAACAGTAGGATGTATGGGCGGAGTCACCAGACTAAGAAAACTCTGGGAAGAGGAAGAGCAGTAAAGAGACTCCAGTAGACAGAGGAAAGAAGACCAAAACGCTGCTCTAAGAAAAGGTACCAAGCCACATAGCTAAACAAGATAAGAATCATGGTTGAGTTAAGTTCCAAGAGCTAGCACTATGTCTGACCCATAGGCCAAGTAGCATGCAATTAATATAAGCCTTTGTGTGATTATTTGGGGCTAAGCAACAGTGGGGCTGTGAATGGGTCTGAACCTTGGGGCTAGGCCAGGAAGGCTGGGCCAGAAACTTCATACTACAGTTCTATTGCTGTGAGGAGACAAACATGACCAAAGCAACTTATAAAATAAAGCATTTAGTTATGGGCTGGCTTATAGTTTCAGAGGGTGAGACCATGATCATCATGGCAGGTAGCATGGTGGCAACAGAAAGGCAGGAAGGCATGGTGCTGGAACAGTTACTGACAACTCACATCTGACCTACAAGAAGGAGAAAGAGTGAGACTGGGCCTGGTGCAGGCTTTGGAAACCTCATCCTCCACACCTCCTCCAACGAACAAGGTCACACCTTCTCCAACAAGGTCATACTCTCTAATTCTTCCCAAACAGTTCCATTAACTAAGCATCAATCATCCAAACATATGAGCTAGTGGGGGCCAATATCATTCAAATCACAACAGATGGATGGATGGATAGATGGGTGGGTGGATGGGTGGGTAGATGGATGGATAATTGATACTCAAAAATAAAGTAACTGGATATGAAGCTTGAGTCTCAAAAAATGAAGAGATTTTGCCAATCAGCCAAATTGAGAAGGTCATGTTTGTGAGAAAAGCCACATAATTGACTCTGAATGTATGCTTGAAAATAATCAAGATAGAAATATCAGTTATTTATCATATTTTAAATCTTTTTAGTAAAATAAAAACTTTATTCATCATCAAGAATCAGTCTTTTCTTCCTCTGAGCTCCTACCAAATTAAAATTACTTACCTGAAGCACCTCTGCTTGCATCTGAGAGCTCCTTCAGAGTCAAAATACTGTCTTGTTCATCTTTGCCTTGCATGGTGGTCATTAGGGTGTTCATAGACGTTGCACTCTTTCCTACCTGGCACATACTAAAATGGTGTTTCCCCACTATCAATTTCATTGGCCAATCAGAGATGAGCATAAATAAGATCCTTGTTAAGTGCTGAAAGTTATAAATCAGCTATCATGTGTTCTTTTCCCTCTGCCAAAGAGTAGGTCCCAAACTGAAGCTCCTCTTCAGGGAATAAATAGTGGCAGCAAGGGCTAAAATCTTATTTGAGATGACCTAGGTTTTAGAACTGTTTGTCACTATGGCTATCCCAACTGGCAGCTTCCTAAGGCCTAGCTTAATGCTTCAGCTATGATGATTATTGGGGGAGAAATGTATCCCAAGAAAATGACCAAAGTAATTAATTAATCCTTCACTAATAGCAAATTTCTTTAAAGACTTAGTCTAACAGAAGAAGTTTACAAATTTAATAAACAATAAAATAATCAAATTTGTTTCATTCCCAGATGTAAAGTGGTCCAACACATACAAATCAATAAATTTAATGTGGCATATAAATAGAATCTGATATTTAAAACTTCATAGCCATTCCAATAGATGCAGAAAGTACCTCAGTAAAATTCAGCATCCCTTTATGGTAAGTTCTGAATAAGCTATAGAAGAACTAAACTACAACAGAGTAAAAAAAGCTGTGTATGAACAGCCCATACCTAATGAATACTAATACCAATACCTAATGAATACCCATATTGAATGGGGAAACACTGAAAGTGTTGTCCTTAAAACCAGATGCCAGACAAAGGTGCCCACTCCAACCTCTCTTGTTCAATATAGCAGTTGAAGTTTTAGCCATAGAAATCAGGCAATTGGAAGAATAAAAGAAACAAATAAGATCATAGGAAACCAACATATCACCAATTACAAATATGAGTTAATCTTGGTGTGGTTTCTGCCAAAAGTCTCTTAGAACTGATGAACTAGTTAGCAAAGTCACAGAACACAAAATCAATCTATCAAATCAGCAACACAGATATTGACCTCACTGATACAACACATATACACACATATGCATATACGCACATACACACACACACACACACACACACACACACACACACACACACACTAAACCTAATCAAGGAAGTAAAAGTGCTACAATGAAAAGTAAACAATTGAAGAGGACAGTATACTCCCATGTTCATGGATCAGCAGGATTATTACTGTTAAAATAAATTATCTGAAAGTGATTTACAGATTCAATACACTACTCAAAGTTCCCAAAATTTTTTATAGAATTGGAAAAATTCTGAAATTCATATGGTAGCAAAAAAGACCCCAAGGAGCCAAATCAATAATGAGCAAAAGAATAGATAGATTCTAGGAGTGTCACAATACCTGATTTCAAGATATAGTCCAGGGCTATACTGTATGAGTGCCAGAGCAAACATATATGCCTATGGAATATAGAAGACCCAAAATAAAAATCACATATTTACAGTGAAATGGTCCTTGGCAGGGGTGGCAAAATGCATATTAAATACAGCCTTTCAAACAAAGGTTGCTGGAAAGTAATAGAATCCTGAAAATGAATCCGTTATCTCTCCCCTAGCACAAACACAGACTCAAAATTAGATACTAATGTAAGAATGAAAACTCTGAAGCGGCTGATGACAACCACAGGGGAGGCCTGAAGACACTGACAGAGGTCACAATTTCCTGAATACACTCCAGAGAAGGCCAAGTTTGTTTATGGGATTACATTAAATTAAGAAGCTTCTTCACAGCAAGAAAATGATCAGCAGAGTCAAGAGACTACTTACAGAATGGGAGAAAATATTTGTCAGCTGTTTATTGGATGTGGGACTAACATTCAGAATACATAAAGATATCCAAAAATTGAACAATGAAAGAATAAGTACTCCCCCACAAAAAATAACAGTAACCCAATTAATAAATGGGAGAATGGTATGATTAGACATTTCTCAAAAGAATATGAGTCAGTAAGATGGCTAGTTGATAAAACTGTTTCTATTCTCAGGACATATATGGTAGAAGCAGAGAGCCAGCTCCCACAAGCTGTCTTCTGATGACCACACACACACACACACACACACACACACACACACACCGTGTACAATGTACACATGCATACCATAATACATATTCATGCATATACACATAGATAAATGTCATTTTAAATGATACGTATAAATGGAGATTAAGGTGGAGTTCAGCTTGCACAATACTTGTCTCCCATGTACAGAGCCCTGGGTTCAATCCCACACTTAACCTTTATTGGATGTCATGGCACATGCCTGTAGTCCTAGCACTGGAGAAATGGAAGGAAAATGGTCAGAAGTTTAAGACCTTTTTCCAAGTTTATAGCAGGTTTAAAGCCACTCTGAGATACATGTGACCCTGCATTTCAAAAGGACTAAGTACAAATGAGTAATAAATACATAACATCTTTAGCCACCAGGGAAATGTAAATCAAATATGTTAATATTCTATCTCACCCCAGCTATAGATATTATCAAAAGCATAAGAAATAAAAAATAGTGGTAAGGATGTAGGGAAATGGAACATTCCCTTACACTGTGGGAATGTGCATTAGAATATTTTCTATGAAACTTGGTATGGAAATTCTTCATAAAACTAAACCAAAACTATTCTGTGATTCAGCTATCATTTCTGGGTAATATTAGAAAGGAATAAAAGGCAATCTACAGGAAAAAAATACATGCAGATGGGAATGGTAGTGCACACCTTTAATCCCAGCATTTGGGAAGCAGAGACAGGGGGATCTCTATGAGTCCAAGGTTAGTGTGGCTGCAAACAAGTTCCAGGCCAGAAAAGGCTGTATATAGCGAGACCCAGTCTCAGAGAAAGAGGGAGAGGAGGAAGTTGCAATACCAGGCTGTTGTAGCTCTGGTCACAATAACCAAATATAGACTCTTCCTACCTCTCTGTCAATAGATTAATGGAGAGAGAAAATATGATATATTCAAGCATGATGGTGTAGTCTCCAGCTGCAAAGAACAAAACCATGCAATCCACAGGAGAGGGTTGGAACCAATGGCTATGGTGTCCAACAAAAGAAGCCAAACACAGACAACTACCACATTTTCATTTTCAAATATGAAATCTAGAATTCATACTTTAAAGCCCTGAAAAGGGGCTGGGCATAGGGGAACATGACTTTAACCCCAACACTCAAGAGACAGAGGAAGTAGGATGTCCGTGAATTGTCAGGTCAGGCAGGGCTACATAGAAAGACCCTGTGTCTAAAACAAAAAAAGTAGATCATTTGGGAGGCTGGATAAGAACAAGGCACACATCTATGCATACACGGAAATGGCACCATGAGACCCACTAATATGTACAACTACTACACTTTTAAATATAAATGCATTGGTGATTTAATTAAACTTAGTTTGTAAGCAAAGGAGACCACTTGGTGGTCAAGAACAACAATAAAACAATGACTCTTTAGTACTAGCCCCTGCCCTTTCTAACATCACTAATTATAATAACTACTCTGTGTTCTTTCAGCTACTAGAGTTTATTATGCATTTTACATGTTATTTTATTTAATAATTGCAATAATTTTACAGCTGGTAAAACTAAGAATTAGAAAAAGAAATTAATGTTCCCAAGACCACGAAGCAAGAAGTGGGCAGAAGCAGAACTTTTTTTTTCCAAAAACTAAGCCTGTAAAACTAGAGCCCAGGAGAATTTTTCCAAGACCTAGGAAAAATTTTAAAGGCTACGAATGAGAAAAACAAGTAAAATCAGCAAGAAAAAAAAGGATCGTTCTCTCATGTGGCTGGCAAGACCGGCAGTCGTGTGTTTGGAAAAGTAACTGGAAATATCATCTACGTGCATATTCTCTCCTGCCAGTCAGTCCCTCTGAAGAATCTGCTGTTACAAAAATTAAAGACACTGATAAGTACAAATTAAATAAAGTGAATGTGATTCACACAGACATCTAAGTTCAACTGAGTAAGCACAATTTTTATGTACTGTTTACAGTATAATTAGTATTAATAAGAACACACCCAGAGTGCTCAACAGTAAAAACAGCCAATGTGAACATGTGTTCCCATATGGACACCGTTTGCCATTCCTTTCCAAACATCCTTTCATAGCATCCTCCTGCCCGCAGGGAAGACCATCTGTTCCTTGTCTACACAACTGTGGGTGCCAAGGAAAAACAGCAGCTACTGTTTACTTGTTTAGCTTGAGAGAATAAGATATCAAAGGGTATAAATATCTTTTACCTGTTCTTAAAACAGATTTAGATTGCTTGATATGATTGTGTGACTTAAACATATAATTTAGGCTATTAAAATGGTATGATGGTGTCTAATGGCTTAAGACAAGCCTTTCCATTACTCTGCTCAGTACAAAGATTGTTGCAGGACTGGTCCAACCTCACTCCAGATCCCCAGTATCAATCTCTGCCCTCAGTATGGGGGAGTTCTCCTCCACAACCTTCGCCACCCCAATTCCTGACACTGGGCCCAGGGATTTGCTCTTCCAGAGTAGGCAGAGATGGTTAACTTCACAGCACTTGCTCAAGATTAAGCCAATGAACATTCCAGCCTGAAGAGAAGCTCAGAATGCCCCACCCTTAGCTGAGGGGTCATTGACAATTGGCTGCTGGGTGAAAGGGAGGTATTTATCTTCAAAGATGTGACCACTGGCAAGTTCTAGTCTATGATGGATAGCCCCACACTCATGCACATGTAGGCAGCACTCACTGCATGAGAGAGAGAGAGAGAGAGAGAGAGGAGGAGGAGGAGGAGAGGACAAATAAGGAGAGATAGTGAACAGGCACTTGCCACAAAAACCTACAGATCTAAACTCAGTCCCCAGACCCACAAAATAGTGAAGGTGAGAACTACCTCCACAAAGTTGTGTCCTATGACCCGGGCCCACACACTCATCATGCACACACTCAATAGCAATAAATAGCTATTTCTAAAGAAGACGATGTGATGAAGGAAGGGATGTGTTGGGGGGCAGTATGAGGTGGGGGCAGGGATCTGAGATGGGTGTGATCAAGATATTGAATTTATGAACGTGTCAAAAATAAATTAGAAATAGTCTAAAATGTCAGGGCTAGCAAGATAATAGCTTGGCAGGTAAAGGTAATAAATAGCCAGCAATGAACTTCCCAAAGTTGTCCTCAAAACTCCACATATGCAGTGTGGGACCCAAACGTGCTGGCACATGCACATACACGGGGTGGGGGGATTGGAACAGCAGGAAGAGAGAGATTATTCCAAGTTTGTCTGAATGCGAGAAAGGTAGGTAGCAGATACACCAATATCCTCTTCAAGTTGCTGAGCCCTTGGATTATAAAAGACATAAGTATGCTCCAGTGATACAAATCAGGATTGATTTGGTTACTCAGATTCTAAAGCAGGTGAGCATCACTGAGTGCTGAATGTGAACTTGAACTATTTAATATGCCAGAACCTACTTGGTTCTGCATCCCAAAGGAGGAAGTAACTTCCTTTCTCCTTCTGTCCCCAGCACCAGGAACTGCAGTGCAGAACTCAGTCTAATGCATACTGTGACCGAAGCTATGTCAGTCCTTGTGGAAATCTGCTTTGACTCACAAACTTTAGAAATATGATACCATGTATTTTAAGTAAGCAAGTGCATGGCTCTTAAAAATAGGATCAGTGTGTGTTCCTGTGAGTCTGAAGCCAGTCTGTACAATGAGATAGTGAGTGACTCGAGAAGAAAAAAATACTATCACCAAATTTTTCTTAGCAATTTCTGGTAATGTTGACTAAGTTACAAATAGAGTTTAGAACACAGTTGTTCACTAGTGACAGATCCCATATACCGTAGTCAATGACTAATAAGATGGAGAATATTTGGGAAGAAATGACCAGAAATGTGCCCTTCACCCTTCTTATGAGTTTCCTAGAGCTACTACAACAAATCCCTATGGACACAGTGCAGGGAAATGGCTGGAGTCCAGACTCTGCCTCCACATCAGTAGATGGCCTGGGAGTCAGGTCTTCTCAAGGCCCTCGGCCTCACCTGCCTCGTCACACTGCTGGGCCCCCAGGGTCTCCTGGCTTTCCATGGCTGCATTGTTCCATCCTTAATCTCTATTCTCACATGCCTGTGTCTCTTTGTCCCTCTGTCAAATGCCCCTCTTTTCTCTCTTGAAGATTCTAGTTGCTAGATCTAGGCCTGTCCTGAATCTAGGCAGATTCCTTCTCAAGATTCCCAGCTAACAATTTATTTTATTTCAGAATGTCTGCTCCACCAAGCCCAAATGCTACATATTTTGTCATGTAATTATTAGTGTCTTCTCTTTAATAAGCAAAACATTGAAAATACCTCATCCCTGAATCTGGTGTGCACAGGTCATGTTTATGCTTTTGTATTCTCATGTGATTACCTATTTAATATCTAATGGCCTTTATAATTATAATTCTATGATGGGGTGTTTCTATTTTGCTGCCTTAACAGAAACAACAGGATTTTATAAATTCCCACTCTATATGGTGTCTTGACTGGCAGTAGATAGAATTCTGTGGTTCAGGTATAGCAGGACTTAATTCAGCTCACCATGCAGATACACCAAGAAACCAGCAGAGGGCGATAATGTCTAGTGAAAAGATTGAACGTGCCTAGGTGACTGCTTTCTATACGGAGGCGCCTTTTCATACTTTTGCAAGCTAGAAGGTAAAATTAGAAAACACAAGCTTCATCACATGATTCCGTTGTCCAAGCTCTCAAGGCTGGTTAATATTCACAGGGGCTGCCCCCTGTACTAGGCTGTGGCAGTCTCTTAGCAGTCCTGTTAATGAGATAGCAAACAGATTCAAACTGTCCTGGATCAGAAGGCATTTGCCTGTTTGATTCAGTTCCCCATGATTCTCTGGGGCAGTTTCAAGCCCTCATCTGGAGCACTTCAGTTATCACCAAGATGTTAGTAAAGCTTGAGAAAAGAACAAAAGACAAAGAATCTGTATACTGATAAAATTATTTTTAAATTACCTGTCTGAAATGCATGGTTGCCAGTTTTCCTACAAATATGTGTAGTGGTGTAATTTGCAATCAAACATTTAAGTTACAAAAACCAGAGTCATTTCCAAAAGTGACAAAAAGGTGTGAAATTTTATCAAAAAAAAAATGAAGACAAGAAACGGACTACCTTGTGAGTTGACCTCTTCTTCACCCAACCTACACATCATCACCAAAGGGAAATAAATGGTAGGGGATGTCCTCTTCCTCACCAGCACATCCTGCCCTGCTGAGATGTGGCTTCCTTTCAAAATTATGTCCAAATGTCAAGTGAAAGTCATGATGTGACTATGTGCCGTGAGCTCAAAGTGAAGCAACACCCTAAGCTAAGGAACAAATAAATTGATGGATTATGACTCCAAGGATGAAAAGAGCTGCCAGACAGAGCTGGGGAAATGTGCTAAAGAGAGCACCCTCAGGCACAGACGCAAGCTGGCATCAGGAATGTTCAAAGAATTATAAATCCTCTCAAGAACTGTTGGCGAAGGCTGAGTTATTGCTCTCTGAACACAAGGTAAGTTCCTAGGAGCCTCGGGTCACAGTTCTACCATCAACCAGCTAATCTGGCGCCTTCCTTCATCTGTGTTTCTGTGGAAAAAAAAAAAAAAAAAAACAACCTTATTTGACCTATAGCAATGATTCTGAAACTCTGAACTCATCCACCAGCATGGAAGTCATGCCCAGAAAGCAGACAAACTGAATCCATATTTTCTCAGTAAGGCACACAATGGAGTTCTTGTAAGTCAAGCACTATGCACAGCACTTGGAAGGTATTTTAAAGAGAAAAAAAAAAAAAACATCACATTTAAAAAGCAGAAAGCATGGCACTACGCGGGCTAGAGAAGTTTCTTCATGTATAGCACTGAGACTAAAAGAAGGCAGAGGGTCACTTTGACCTCAGCTAGCAGCCTGTGTCTGGGTAATTTCTCCTTTAGCACTTGGTTTAAGTACACATTCAGGAATAAGTTTCAACGTCATGGATATTGATTCAGAGGTTATAGACAAATCTTGATAAGCTGGCAGATTTGAAACTCATAAATATACAGATGAAATAGAACTAAACCAAACGGTAGCTGCTTGGGTACACCATTGTTTGGGGGTTAAAAGCAGAAAATAGGTTGCCAAAGGCTTGTGTCAAGTCCACAGCACACCTCTCCTAGCAGGGTGGGTACTAATACTTCAGGGATAGTGTCTCCCCTGCCAGACAATCTTGTACCTGCAGGGGAGATGTCTCTTGTGCTCTGACATTTTTCAAGATCCTAGGGGAGAAAGCAAAAGGAAGACATTTGTGTATTCATTAGACACTTTGAACTTCGGGGGGAAATGCTGTGTGGGGCAGTGAGATCCTCACCAGGAGCTTGAGTGGGCTGGTGATGGCAGCTACCCAGGAAGGGACCCCACAGATGCCAACCAGAAGACCAGAAACAGCTGGTGACCCCACTGGCTTTTGAAGGTTGGGTCTAAGTGGGTTCTGGTGGCTCTTGTGTTTGTCCTTGATCCACATCCCTGGCCTCTGCCTCAGGGAAGCCAGGAAAAACTTCTCCCCCCACCACAGACCTTCTGCCAGCCTCCACAAGAATTCTTTAGGGATTAAGTTATATAGGATATGTGTTGTGATCTCAAATGCCAAATGGAAATTCTGTGCTCTGAAAAGGATGTTAATGTGTATCTGGAATTCAGCTGGGCAGAAATTCAAATTTAACAACCACATGGATTAGACCTCCCACCTTGGAGTACAAAGTGTTAGTTAGGTCAGAATTGATGAACGCAGTATGGGAACAAAAGAAAGTGAAGACTGACCCCTTACAGGCGCAGGATTGTTCTGCCATGGGGGCAGTTGAAGGGGAGATCATGCAGCAGGGCTTGAAGTTTTATGAGGCAGGAAAAGAAACATTGGGTGGGGAAATTTTTATCTGCAGATCTATTTTCTGCTTTCCCACTTTTGATGGGGTCCCTATTGTTGGCATCTTCCCTGGAGTTACCCTGGCATGTTGACCCCTAGTCCCATGCCTCCCGCCCTGGTGATACAGTGTATCAATCTACAGGGAGTCTCTCAGCTGCACAAATCATTAACCCTTCAGGGAGAGTATTATTTAAATGGGTCATGTATTGAAGAAAAAAGTGTACAATTTGACTAATTGATTTTTTTTTTTTTTTTTTTTTTTTTTGGAAACAAGGTCTTTTTATCAACCAACTCTTCAGCACTGAACTTCCATGGACTTAGATTTCATCTAGTCAAGGCAGATCTATTTGTAGAAAAGAGACATAGTTCAGTCCTCACTGCTCGCCCAGGGGGTCAAGAACCAGATATAAGAAAATGTTGATAAGCACACCCTACACATCTATTGCAGAATCCAGTGGACGCCTTGACACCAACTTTTATCATTCCTGAAGTTACATGGACAGGAGCCAAAGAATCCCTTTTTCTCGTCAACAGACACTCTGTAGACAATGACCGTAAAACTTTGATTTAGATTCAGACAACAGTCATTTCTACTTGTCCACTGCACTAGAAGCTCTCCCAATGAGTCTTGTGAAATCACAGAGGAGAGGTGTCAGCACCAAAATGGATTCTAGACACCGTTGACTCAGGCCCTTGTAATACAGCTGTGGAGGGGATAAAATGAACGCTCCCAGAGTGAAGGGGAGGCTGGCCTTGCACACCAGTACCTCCTCTCCTGAGCTGCCTACAGCTGTGACATTTGAAGCTCACTCGTGAGTCTATCTACTGTGCTCTGAGACACTTTCTAGTGAGCAGGTGGTTCATTCAGCATTTGGCTTTCACTGAATCCTGTGTGGTGAAGTCAGAGTATCAACTTCCAAAGTAAGTTCTCTGGCACTTTAGCTCAGACCATTCAGAAATCATCTAAGTAGGTCAAATTCCCACTTCCTGAGGGACATTGGCAAGGGCGTAGGGGCTGTCTTATAAAAGACAAGACCAGGGTGCAAATACTTTCCCCTTAATGTAAATCGCTAAGTCAGCTGTTTACAAATAACATTCTCTAAGAAGTAGCTTTGGACAAATAAACAATATTTCAATAAAACCAAATGTAACAAGACCAAATCTGGATCAGCCGAGCAGTGGTTCCAATTACAGATTTTCTCCAGCAGGATGGCTTCCACCTCACTGGGCTCCAGAAGCAGCTTTTTCCATGCAAGTCTGGGAGTGTCTGTACCAGAAAAACCTACAGCATATGCCACATACTACAACTTTTAAGTTTCTTTCTTTCTTTCAATCTTTTTTCTTCATTAATTTTCTTTCCTTCTTTCTTCCTCCCTTCATTTGTTTTCTTTCTCTTTCTTCCTTTCTTCCAATGCAAATAAAACTGCTACCACAGCAGCATGGGTTTGCTGGACCAGACACTTTGAACAAGTGAGTGTTTTGCCTCAGGAGAGGAGCCCAGTTAGCTGGAAAGCTTTGTTGGCCTTCATTTATTCATTCAATTTTTCAACAAGAATTTTAATGAATATTAAAGTTAGAACAATTCAAGCTGGGGCTGGAGACATGGCTCAGTGACTGAGATTGCATACCGCATTTGTAGAGGACCAGATTTTATTTCCCAGCATGCACTGTGTCAGAGTCATAAGCAGCAAACACTGCTCTAGAGTTGAAAAAAAGCTAGTGGCACTTAAAAAAAATCCCCTTAAAGAATTACTTGACTGGAATTACTAGCTCTTCATTTTTTTAAGCCAGGTTTCTCTGGTGGGAGAAGATCCACAGCACAAAGCTGGCTACACCCCAGACTGTCTTGACTAAATCTGCTGAAGTCATTATCTCACCGAAAATTGGGGAAAGTATCCCAAAGCCCTGCAGAGCCGAATGAAGCCACATCCTTCCAAGCCACACTCCACACTCACACCATCCCTTGAAAATACATCTCATCAACAGATACCCTACAGGCATGAACTCAGTGATCCATGATTAAAATGGTGTTGCTTATTTAGCCCACACTAACCAAATCAAACTCCTACCAGAAACTTTCACAAGTCATCTCATGGAATCACAGAACTGAAGAGTGTTAGCACCGGGGGAAAAGAAGAAGAAGAAGAAGAAGAA
>PVIH01022697.1:0-26544 GCA_004025045.1 Sigmodon hispidus | reverse complement strand
TTCCTCCCTCCTTCCCTTTCTCTTTCCCTTCCCCCTTCTCCAGTGCTTTACTATTCCTGTTGCCTCAGCCTCCTGAGTGAGTTATGGGGATTACCAGTGTGCCCTACCACATTCAACTTCAGTGTCCTCTCTTGTTTTTCATTGTATACTCATGTGTCTGGGGTTAATCTAGATGATTCTACATAGGAATGTAATATATGTATGTGTGAAGTACTAATTATCTTTTCCAGACAAAGTGGAATTGTTATTTCCCCAGAGATCAGAGCTCACCACTATTACACTTAATTAATGAATGAATTAATTTATTTTTGCCCCTCCTAAACACAAAACTATTCTCAGAGTTTAAAAAATTGATGTGTTGACCTTGGAGTTTAAACATGTGAATTTTTCTTATATTTATTTATTTATTGGAGCACACATACTACAGCATGTGCTTGGAGCTCAAAGAACACCCTTTGGGAGTAAGCTCTCTTCCTCTACCATAGGCATTCTGAAGACTGAGCTCAGGTCACGAGGCTTGACTCAATGGCAAGTGCCCCTGCCTGCTGTGCTATCTCTCTGGCTCTCAAATGTCCCGTTCTACAGGCTGTATGTGGATGCTGATGCAGGAGGAAGGTGATAATGAAGGAACTAATGTTCTTCACAGTTGTGCACAGTATTGCAAAATGTTCTTCACAGTATTGCAGTGCGAGCTCTGCAATAACACAAGTGATATTACACACACACACACAGAGATACACGCGCATGCGTGTGTGTGTGTGTGTGTGTGTGTGTGTGTGTGTGTGAGAGAGAGAGAGAGAGAGAGAGAGAGAGAGAGAGAGAGAGAGAGTAGGTGTGTGATTAAAATCTAGGGAAAGAGCACCAAAGATGTTTGTGAGTACATGATTATTGAACTGACCACATGGGGGAAGGAGAAGACAGTTGGGAGGTTGTATACCAAAGTGTTTTTGCTTCCAGACATGATATGAAGAATAACAATGTATCTTGTTTTTGTTTTCTGATTCTAGAGACTGAACCCATAGATTAGTGTTCAGTTCAGTCTCTGAATCGTATACCTAGCATTAGAGCTGGGCTTTGCAGTTTTTAAAACTCCTACACATTACTCTATATGGTTCTAAAACTTCCAGGAAAATCAGTACAAATGAGCTCAGCTGGTGCTTTTGTTGTCTAGATGAAATTTGACAGAATATATTACATGTTCAAGGTAATTGCAGAACTTATTACCTTTGATGCAGTAGGATCTGGTTTTACTAATGGAGCCAAATGTTTGTTATAGTCACAGTTTTTCAATAAGCCAAGAACTGGATGCTATTCATGTAGATAATATTTATCACCTACCCAGCACCATTAGTAAAGAGGTAGGCAAATATGTCAATTAGCATTTCATGGACATTATTTAGAGAACTTTTTGTCTCATTGGTGAAAGTGGATGGGGTTTATATATACACATTTTAATGAAACTTTATTAAAGTACAAATCATATACATAGGAAGTTGTAAGGCTTGAAAAATGTTCACAAACTGGCCTCAAACTTGCCACTAGCCTCCAGATCCAGAATCAGGGCATGTGCCCTGTACTACTGCTTTAACACATACCAGTGCACTATTTCAAACACCATAGACTCTATACATTAGTTTAGCTGTTCTACCATTTCATGTGCATGGTACTAGATGGGAGCTCTCACTTCTTCAACTAGATAGTGTTTATGAGATCCCTCCACAATGCTGGGTGGTTGTAATTGGCTCGTCCTTACTGTTGTTGAGTGTGGCATCCCCTGACTCCCCCAGATCATCCTCTCTGATGATGATAGGCCATTAGTTATTCTCTACTTGTCTTTCACAGATAGCACTGTGGGGACATTTTTACATATCTTTTGGTGAACACATATGTTCTACCAGGACACTGGCTAGAAGAATGTTTTCAATATATCTTTTTCATGGTTGTCAATTCCTTTATTTTCCAAGTTCATTGTGGGTTAGTAGATACCCTTGGACATAACTGCTACATCTACAGCCACATACAACTCTAACCTTTTATTTATGACTTAAATTTCAGCACAAGTTTTTGTTTCTTTTCTTTTCCTACAAAGAATCTGTTTCTCTTGCAGGTTCATTTATTTACAGCCACCAATATGAAGACATCATTTTTAAGTATCTTGAGAAGTTTGGTTTGCCTTTTCATTTTCTAAAAACTCATTCTGCTCTGTTTTCCATCTCCTTATTTCTTATTTGAGAAGCAAATAAACAACAAACAGCAAACAAACAAAACCATTTCTGGCACTGTTGAGTGTGTTATGCAGATCTTTAGGCATGGGCTCATCACCTGGGTGGCTTTGGAATGATTCAGACTTCCGAATAGGCACAGCTGTTAAGTTTGCCAAGGAAAGGAATAAAGGAAAAAGGAGGAGATAAAAAGGCTGACAATCTAACCCGACCACCACAGGAATATATACAGGAGACTTTGAGGAGCTAAAGTATGTCTTCTTTTGTCATGATTACACCTAGGCCAGGAGGTTGATATTGTTTTTTCTTCAGCAAATTTGTTGTACCCATGACATGGAACTGAACAAAGAAATTCTATTTGTTTCTGGTGTGAGATATCTTCCCTTTCTGTATTTACTATGCAGAGGAAACAATTAACACATAATATCGTCTACTGTAGCACTTTTCCCAAATTCTAGTGTGCATGATTTTCACCTTGGGTTACATTCCCACAATGCAGAATTACTACTCTGGAGTAAAAAACAATGACATCATGAAATTTACAGGCAAATGGACGGAACTAGAAAAAAAATCATCCCGAGTGAGGTAAGCCAGACACAGAAAGATAAACATAGTATATGCTTACTTGTAAGTAGATATTAGCTGTACAGTGAAGGAAAACCATGCTACAATCTACAACCCAAAGAGGCTCAGTAACAAGCAGGGCTCAAGGGGGGACACCCAGATCTCCCAGGTGGAAATAAAAGAGATGTACTGGGTGGAGTGTGGGCAGGTGGGAATGGGAACATGAGGTATCAGGTTGTCAGGGAAGACAGAGGAGGGGAGTACAGAAAGAGACTATTGGAAAAAGAGGGGTGTACTTCATGGTCAAATAAAAATCTGGCACAAGAGAGTCTCCCAGGAATCTGCAAGGATGACCCCAGGCAAGACTCTTAGCAAGAGTAGATATACAGCCTGAACGGGCCCATCTCCTGTGACCAGGCCAGATTTCCAGTGGAGGGAGTGGGCAACCAACCCAGCCACATAACTTGTGATCTACAGTCCTGCCTATGGGATATGCTGGGATTGGTGCTTAGCTCAGTTATCATCTGAGAGGTTTCATCCAGAAACTGATGGAAACAGATGCAGACCCAGAGCCAAACATTAGGTGTAGCTTGGGAAATCCTGCAGAAGAGGGGAAGGGAGACAGGATTGTAGGAGGCGGAGGGGTCAAGGACAGCACAAGAAAACTCATAGAATCAACTAATCTGGGATCATAGGGACTCAGAGACTAAACTGACAACCAGGGAGCCTGCATAGGACTGACTTAGGCCCTCTGCATATATGCTACAGTTGTATAGCTTGGTCTTCATGTGGATCTTTGAATGGTGGGAGCCGGGGCTGTCTCTAACTTACTACTGGCTTTTGGTACTCTATCCTCATACTGGGTCACCTTTCCCAGCCTTAAACATGGGGAGGTGCTTAGTTTCACTGTAATGCTGCTATGCCATGTTTTGTTGATATCCATGGGAGGCCTGCCCTTTCCTAAGCTGGAGAGATTGGGAGGTGGGGTGGGGAGCAGGGGGTGGGAGGGTACGAGGGATCAGAAACTGGGGCCAGGTTGTATAATTAATTAATTAATATAAAAATGCATATGACAATTCAACAACAGTCCTAGACTGGGCCCCAAGATGTCTGTGTTTTAGTTCCTTGGGTAGGTACTGCTGATAGGGCCCCATGATTTAGGTAATGAGGCCTTGGGGCCCAGCCAGAGGTTCCATGGTACATTTATTTTCTCTTTTCTCCTTTATGATGACCAACGTTCCTGACCAGGAACCTCTGTGAGATGAAGAAGACCGTGTGCTGTGTGAATTAGCACATCAAAAGAAGCCCTGTGTACTTTAGACATTGCTCTTAACCTCAAGGGTCTTCATCTCGTTTCTCTTCAGATGAGTCAAAAACCTGAAGGAAAGCTACTGAATTCCTCAAGTGTGCACCAAACCATACAGCTCTCTTGCTCTTCCTCTCCCTACCCCTCCCTCTTTCCCTCCCCCCCATGTGTATATGTGTCTGTCTGTCTCTCCCCCTTCCCAGGTACCGATATAAAAAAGAAGTGAATCGTGGCAGACATGAAAGCACCCCCTTCTCTAGTTGTGGATGTCCCAGGCCTTGGCAGAACTTCCAGTATTCTCCCACGTGCACTCCAGGGCCCCCAGTACTAACTGACTTGAAAATGCCATGCTTCAGTAGCCTCCGTGCACCTTCCTGGCCCACTTCACCATTTTCCATCTGTGAATCTTGAGATCGCATCCTAAATAAAGGACTTGTTCCGCAACCAGGACCTTCAGATTATCCGCCAAAGGAACCAAATCTGAGGCAGCTTTCTGCCATGTGCCAACAGTCAGGATGTGCTTTTTATTCATTTTTAATACAATCCCATTTCAAGAAAACAAGGTTCACTGGTACCTTATTAGTGGGACAGCAAACTTTCAAGTGGCTGAAATAAGGCCACTGCCTGGGCTTCTTGGGAATCATATCCACAGGGTTGGTTTCCTGGGCTCTGTAGCAATGTGCCTTCTGGGCTTTTGGGTGCCAGATATCTGACTTTTGCCTCTGAATTTGGCCATATGCTGGCTGCCTCCTGTGTCCATGCTCTCTGTGGGTTCCCCTCTTTGGCTTCCTCTCTTGTTCACCACCTAGGTCCTCAGAATGAGGAGACCTTTTTGGACCTTCATCCATCGATGGCCTTGTATTTCAAGTATATACCAATGCCAGTTTTTCCAGGCTGTACGTGACTAGCCGCTACTCCTCCTTGCCATGTTCCTAGCTTTGTTCTCCTCAGACAGGAAGTGGATTGGAATTGACACTTGTTTCTGAGTGTACTTTAAGGGCTTATGGGGCTGCCTTGCCTTGTGTTTTCCCTTATGTTTATAAGTGTGATAGGATGAGCTCCCCCCTCAAAAATCTGGACTGGAAAGTCCCCTTTCTGTGATTTTTCTTGTTTGGCATTCTATACTGAATTTCTCTCAGTGATGATGCAGACCTCTGCCAGGCTATGTTGCTCTGCAGATTAAGTGGCCACCCCTCTGAGTTCCTTGGGAGACCTAGTTAGAGACCTTTAGACCTTTGGACTTGGTGTCTTAGAATATAGCTCCCAACAACAGTGCTACTTTTAATGTGAACAACTGAAAATGTTAAGAATGGATGGGCAGTTTCTCTCTAATTTTGGAAACCCAAGAATATAGCATTTTAAGTTACCCATCAGAATACAATAGCATAGGCTGGATGGCTTAAATAGCAAATTGTTTTCCCATAGGTCTGGGGACTGAAGTCCAAGGTTAAGATGCTAGAACAGTGACTAGTGAGATTTCTCATCCTGGCTTTCAGATAGCTTAGGTAATGTCTCATAGTGGTTTCACCTAAGGGAAGAAAGAAGGAGGGAATGGGGTGGGGTGAGGAAAGGACTGAGGGGGGAAGACTAGAGATAGGGGTGGGAACAAGGCAACAAGCTCATTCCCACTTCTTATGAGGCCACTGTCCTATTGCCGTAAATCCTCGCCCTTATGACCTCATTTAACCTTAATTTCCTCCTAATATTCTGTCTCCAAATGTGACCACATCGAGAGTTAGGGCTTCAACATATGAATAGTGTTGGGGCACAATTCAGTCCTTAGTATCAGTGGGCCCAGCTCTGCAGTTTCCCACCTTTCCCCCCAGCATCTCACCTATTCATCTGATTGAAGCCTGAGAAGTTCATAACTTGAGACTCATTCCCTTGACTTAAATGTCTTGTTTACATGTAAATGGGCACAGAACCTGGCTGATGAGTCTCAGCATGCCCTACTTCCTCCCAGTTCATTGAAGTTCAAAAAGGGTGATGTCACTAGATACCTACAGGTTGGGACTGGCCCCATCTAGAGGACAGAATGGGTACTACAGAAAGAATTTTCTGTGCATCTGGTAATTTTGGTAAGGATTGTGTTAGTTATCTTCAGAGTCATTTTCTTATCAGTTCCTGCAAAAGAGATTTTTCAATAAAATAATTTACCACTTTGCTTTCTTGCATGTATGAGAAAGATTTGAGGGACATTGTCTGTTTTTGGATACAGGGTTTCTCTGTGTAATAGTCTTGGCTGTTCTGGGGTTCTCTCTGTAGACGAGGATAGCCTTGAATTCATAGAGATCCACCTGTGTCTGCCTCTTGAGTGCTGGGATTAAAGGTCTGAGCTGCCCCTGCCTGACCTGGAACATGATCTTTTAATGAGGGCATCATACTGACTTCATGCAAATATGGTAGAAATTTAACTTGTCAACTTCTCTATGATTCATCGAGTTCTCTATCGACTAGAATTCTTCATCAACCAGTAAATTCTGGGTAATGACAGCAGGTGTTTGTGTAATGGTGCTGTGAGCTAAGGGAACTTAAAGTACTTTGGGAAATGCCAAAGATTAATTATCTGTGGGATAGTTTTCATATTAAGTATAATTGTGAGGAACTGGTAGTGATGATTTGTTACCAAAAGAGTAATCTTTTTTTATCAACTATAGTATTTTTCTTTGGTAATTTTTCTGCTGATAGTATCACAGTGGTACCAAAAGTACAGTAAGCCATGTCATCTTGTGGCCATTGTTGTTGGAATCAGCTATTTGTAGACAGTCATCATAGGCAATCAGAGCAGGCTATCTCCATCATGCACCTGATGGAGACTGATGTGAACTTTGCTGTCTGGGGGCCTGTTGAGGCCAGGTCATGCTTTGTCATTATCTACTAGGGAAAAACATATCTGGAATTCTAGCCCCTTGAGGCTGTTGTAGCTACTCTGGTTTTGCATCCTCTCATATGGGAACACACACACACACCACATGTACACACACAAGCACACTTTACCAGGGTCTACATTTCAGAAGAAAGTTTTCTCTCCTTCCCTGAGCAGCCATCAGCTGCTCCTTAGTTAGGGGCATGGCTTCATGAGCTCCTTCTCCATCTATGCATGGCAAACTTTAGATTAGTGTCATTCTAGTTTCATTTCTTTGGCTGTGATAAAATACTCAGATGAAAAGCAAATTGAGGAGAGAGTTAATATTTTTGCTCATGATTCCTCTAGCAGTGGTACAAGGTTTTATCCCTAGTGCATGAATTGGCTTTTTGAAGCCCACTCCCTATAGAGGGATGCCTTGCTTAGCCTTGATACAGGGGGAGGGGCTGGGTCCTGCTGAAACTTCATATACCAGGCTTTGTTGACTCCTCATGGGAAGCCTTATCCTCTCTGTGGAGTGAATGGGAGTGGGGTAGAGGGAAGCTGGGAAATGAGTAGGAGGAGGGAAGGGAAGGGAACTATAATATATAAAATTAAAAAACTTTAAAAAAAGGATAAAAATGGGTGGGAAGAAGAGAGGATGGATGTGTAAAAAGGTGGAGGGTTAATACAGTCAAAATACATTGCTAAATTCTCAAAGAACTAATAAAATGAATAAAAAATATTTTTGCTCACAATTCTAGGTTACAGTCTATTCCTGGGGGGAAGCCTCAGCAACAAGAGCTTGAGGCAGCTTGTACACATTTCATCCACAATCAAGAGCGGAGATGAGAATGAATATGCTTGCTTATGTTCAGCTCAGATTCTCCACTTTTATACAGTACAAAACACCCTACCTAGGGAATGATGCCATCCACAGTGGGCCAGGTCTTCTTGCATCAGTTACCATAGTTAAGACAATCACCTACATACATGCCCACAGTCCAACCCTGTTTAGGCAGTCCTTCATTGAGACTCTCTTGTTGGGTGATTCTAGGTTGTGTCGAGCTGGCTATTAAAGTACATATTACAAGATCTTTTTGATTGTTTTCTGCAATTTGCAATTTATTCACCATAATTTTTAGCCTCACTACCCGAGATAGCTCCAGTTTGTTTTTTTATCTTTGATTTGTTCCTGAAACACTCCCAAGGAACAGGCCAAGCCTACTTCTGGCAAGGTGAGAGAAACAGCAGGGATTGTACATATCCACACGTCACCACCACCACCACTCTTTAGCATTTAACTGATTACTTTGGACATTTTCAAAGTTTTAGTTCTTGCATATGTACACAACTCACTAAAGTGGACTTGGGAACAAGCCTTTTTTCTCCCTTAGCTTACAAGGAATGACAAAATTGATTATGTATTTATTTGCAATAGTGGTCCCTACCCCCTCACGTTTCCCTGTCATGGTTCTTTTTATTGGCTTGGCCTGATTTTGCTTTCCTCACCCATGAAGACATCCAGTTTCTTTTGTTTCTTGACTCATCCATGCCTGCATTCTTTGGACATATTGATAAAACTCCTACTATGTGTCAGCCACCCTTATCAGTCAGCTCCTACTACATGTCAGTACTGCACAGTGGGATCTCAACAGTGAGCTAAGCCGACAGAAGCCATGCCTAGACAACATGGAGGAAGATAATAGTTGAGTGATATATATGGTGTGTTGGGTGAGAAGGGATTCTGTCTCATTAGGAAAAGAATCAGGAATGAGGTGCAAAGAGTGCTGAGGGGTTGCATTGGGAAATAATATTTCTCTAGGCCAGAGGCTGGCAAACTACCTGGGGAACTCCACCTGTTTCTGTAAATAGAGCTTCTTGTTTAATGCAGCCAAGCTTATTCATGTACAGATTGCCTCTGGCGTTTTGATAATGTCTCCACAGAGTTCAGTGGACATAGCCAGCATCATATGAACCACAAAGCTATTTGGCTTTTGACTGGGAATAGTATTGAGTCCTTTTGCAGGGGAATGTATTGTCCAAGGAAGCTGTGTGGAACCATTACCCATCTTGTGCTCTTGCATTTCCAAAGCACTGTCCTGAACACCTATTGTGAGGGTGTTGTGAGGCAGGTCTCAGTAACTGTTTTCCAGGTGACTGAACTGAGACTTTGGGTTGACACACTTGTCCAGTATTCCTGGTGTTGTAAAGTGATAGCTTTTAATTCCAAAAAGCCTTTGCCTCTTCCAGCTCCAGCTCTTGCTCCCCAGAGATAAACATAGCACAGGCTTTACTTCAAGGAGCTTCCTGACCAGTGAAACCCAGAAAAGCAGTACTATAGAAGGTATGAAGAGCATGGACTCTGAGGCTTTGATGCCCAAGTTGAAGCAAATACTCTGCCACTTACAACTCAGGAAAGTTACTTAACCTCTCCAGACCTTTTTTGGTTTCTTTGTCTACAAATCAGTGTCTTTGTAATAGGCTACTTGCTAGATATGGTGATTTGATTATGATAGCCCTGATTTCTGACTCCAGTTTCCACATTAGTGGCTCATTTTGACTCCAGTTTGCACATTCAGTTTATAGGAGTGGCTATCTCTCCTGCCCCACTTCCACTTTATATTTCTATTTCATGCTTTATGATTCACATATAGGTTTTTACCAAGCTCCTGATTATGTTCTTAATCTAGCCTCATTATGCTGTTACATGCACAGAAAAATCCCCAAGAAACTATGTTTTGTCTGTAAGATTCATTTTTTTTTTTTGTTTTCAGACATCATCTTATTATCACTACAATTCTGGAAATTACAGGAAAAAACAATGAAACCAACAAATTTACCACAAGATAGTAGAGTCTTACCTTAAACCAAATAGACAGTAGTCACCCCCCAGCCTTACCCCCTACTTTAGAGGGAGTGGCTTTTGTAGTCTTAATTGTGTATCTAGTTGAACAGTTTACTATTCAGCACCCCTTCCTAATTTTCTCTTAGGATATATTGAACCACTCTCTTCTGACTAAGGTCCAAAATGGCTTCAAAGTCTGGAGTTTTTGTTTGTTTTTTTTGAGTGCCTACACAAAGTGTTTTAGATTTTGAATCATTTCAGATTTCCAATTTTGGGGTCTAGGGATACACAATGGGTAAAATCTGTGTACATATCCTCAACTCAGAATAACTTTAAAAAATTGAGACACTTCTAGTTTCAAGCATGCTAGATAAGAGATGCTCAACCCATATTATAATTTTTAAGCATAAACATTTTTACTACATAGGTGTATCTAAAATGTAATATGAAAAACCTTAATGAGAGAGAGTTAAGTGAGAGAAAATTTAGTGAGAAGGAAAAAAGAACTTAATGGGAGGGGGAAAACACTCAATGAGAGAAAACATAAAGTCCCAGTCTAGCCTAGTCTAGACTGTAGAAGGAAGCAGAGTGAGGACAACAGAGAGGAGAAGCTGAGCAAAATGGAATGTTCTCCAGCTTGGAGCAAGGTTTTCTGGCACACTGGCAAAATGTTATCCTGAATCCTGCCAAATTGTGTCTCAACAGCAATGATCATGTGTGCCCCACTTCTTGTTTGCTAACCTTCTTTGCACTAATGAGTAATGTGGTGTCTATATCATGGCCTCCTCCAAGAATACAATTCAGTCACTGTGTGCTTACTGCTTGGTTCTCTTGCAGACTTGTCTCCGTTTACATTGGGATTTGTTTGAATGCCTGCCAGTGTAGGCTGTCCAGAAAAGGCACAGTTGTGTCTCTTTTGCTCACCAGTGTGTTCTTAGTGCCTCACATAGTGCCTGGCACACAGTATTTACTCAACAAATATTGATTGACTGGGAATGAGCCCAAGCAGGACAGAGCACTTGTCCTCCATGCAATGGTGGAGTCCTGCTACTTGGATGCCATTAGGTATGGCCTGATTGAGGCCCCTCACAGTGTGAGAGAATGAACCCTCTTCTTCAGTCCCCCAATTCCTCTTTTAAAATAAGACAGACTTATTAATTCAGCCATCTGAGTTGCCTTAAAGTATAAAAGCCTTCTGAGATAGGGCCTTCACACTAAGAGTCAAGCACAGAGATTGTTTAATCAATAAGTTGGGAGTAGAAAAATAGGGCATAGGGAAGAGAGTTAGCAGAGGACCATATGAGGTGAGCTGGTCAAAGAGGAAAAGGGGCAGAAGGACCGTGAACATGGTAGATATAGTATTTTCTAGAGTAGCATGGTGTCACCCACAGGTCATAAGCAGGTGTGAAGCAGTCACAAGAGTGTCTGATTGACCTAAGTGGACAGTGTTGATGACACCAACAACTGTGTACTATCCACCAATGCTGTGCCAAGAACTTTCCTTTTACTGACTGACTCCCTCCCTACTCTGACTGGCTTTGAGGATACAAAGATAGCGATGATCCCATTTAATGGGCAAAAAGAATCACAGGCAGGGAGACTGCAAATATCAGTTAAGTAACTTACCCTGTAATATGTGATAGGATCAGATTAAATGTTAATTGCTACTGTTATGATTCAGCACAAACATTTCATTGCATCACTCTATCCCTCTTTTTTCAGTAATATTATGTATGAAAAGGGTTTAAAAATGTTGTGAATGCCTTATTGGACTTGGGGAATACAGGTCATGGTAGATCAATGCTTTGCATGCTTGAGGCCCTGTGTTCAGTCCTCAGCAGCACAGAACAACAATGTGACATTATGTTAGAGACTAACTGAAGGCAGTGGATATCATTTTAGGAAAGTGCATTTTTAAATTGCACATTGTCAGATATTATAACTTGGTTTTACTTGTAGAAGCCATTACATGTTATTCAAGCAGAATTATTTTCATAGGAAGTAGTGTTGTCAACATCTTCCGAAGTATAAAACTGATCATTGCTATATTGAGCATTTACTATGGGCCAGAGATCATCTTATGTGTTCTAAATGTATTGATACATATGTATTTCCTAACAGGCAGGAGACAGATACTATTTATGTTATTCCCATCTTGTAGATGAGAAACCTAGTCATGTTCTTGAGGGGCTGGCAGTATAAAAGCTGAAATTCAGGGGCTTACACTTCTTTAAATGCTTTGTCATCACTTAGTGTACAACTACAGAGATCTATCTTCCCTGTGATTAATACTTTGTGGTACTCACAAGGATCTATAAGGTTATTGAATGTTCCTTCCTGAGAACCACACCAGCTGTCACTGGACATTCCAATTTTGATCTGTGGCTTTGTTTTATATTGTTTTAGATGACTTTTAAACATTACGTGTTTATTTTTATGGATGTGCCCACTTGTCTGTATATATACCATATTAGCTAGTGCACTGCCTGTCAAGGTCAAATGAAGGTGTCAGATCCTCTGAAACTAGAGTTTCAGGTAGTTATGAACCCTTGCCATGTGAATAATGGGAACTGTTCATATTCTCTTCAAGAGCATCAAGTACTCCTGACTGCTAAGCCATCTCTCCACTCTTAAGGTGACATTTTTTTGGACAGACTCTCAGTCTTTAGGCATTCAGGTCTTGAACTCACAGCATTCTTCCTGCTGTGCTCTGAGTGCTGAGATTATGGAAGTATACTACCATCCTTGCAATTATTCTTCCTAATTCCCTTAGTACTGTGGCTTTCTCTTATCAGTCAAATGCTATACCATAAACTGAACCCCCAAATTTTCAAGCCCACACTTTCAAAGAGAAGACAATAAGATGTTTCATATCATACTCACGGTATACTTTTATTTTGTGGTAACTTTTTTCATCTGTCCCTGAGATTAACCTGTATGTATGAGAACTATAATTATAATGCTCTCAGCACCCTGATTCATCATTTGAATTCTATGCTTGCCAATAGAATGCTTTTGTCATTTCATATACTGAGTAACAGAGTATGGCTTGTTAAGAAGGTCTGGGGTCAGAAGAGCTATTAGGATTGGCTTCTATGGCCTTGCTACTGAGATGCTTACACTTCACCTTACTCACCTGGCAGTGTATTCCAGCGAGTTACAACCCTTGGAACTGACAGGCCCAGGGTACCTCACAGTTCAGGCAGACTTTGGGGTCTGGCATTAAATGATTTGCTTGGTGAGTAACTCAGATTCATGCAGCTGGCTCCTGTTTTCTCAAAATATCTGGGGAGTCAGTCTTTTACTGAAAGGAAAAAATAAAAGAAGCCCCACATCAGTTGGAACACCTCAGTTTTGGAAAAATCATTTTTAAAAAGTACCCTGAAACCACCCATGCTGCATCAGTGCTGGGGGTCATTTAGGAAAAGGCAGCGTCCAGACACTTGTGGGTGGTAGAAATTTTATGGTCTGTTTGTGAGTCCAATTTTGCAATCTTCAGAGGACTCTGTTCAGGCAGTCAATGAGAGCCATTGAACCTGACAAGTTGCTGTTTGCCAGGTCTGCTGGCAAAGCTCACTGACAAATCTCAGTGCTGGGTGGGTCAAAGAGGATAGTACTAAAAAAAGAAGAAAATGGATGGCCTTGCTTTGGTGTGAGGCCAGAGCTTGATGCTACAGCCAAGTTCCCTGGTGATAGAGGAGTTTCCACTGTTGGAGGCTTCCCGTTCTGGCTTTCCCCACCCAACTTTACACTATCCAGTATTAAAAATAACTCCACTTCCGGTGTAACCACACAAGATCATTTGAATGCCTCATAAGCAAAAAGAGCAGGTAGTGTTGATGCTTTGGAAGAAAATGTCCTTGATGAAAGAGGAAGAAAAGTAAAACAAAGAGATGACCAGGTCACATCTGAGAGGTTTTCCTGGATGAGGGAACTAGGAGAGCGGTACTGCTTTCTCCCGAGTCCCACTGCATTCTGTGCCCCCCCAAATTCAGCATTGACTGCCCACATAGGGTTGTTGATATCTGCTTTATTTTTGAGTTGCTTCTTGTGTAGTGATAAAAAGGGAACTTGGTAGATGACATTAGCTGTGGGGAAACTATGCAATTATGAAGGTGAAAACTTTTAAGCAGTATCCCATATACCATACATCATATAACCTGGCAACCATGGGATCTTGGGACACTGAGGGGTCAGTGATTAGGCTGATAGACGAGTCTATGATAGGAACTTTATTGGACTAGGATCTAATGCAAACTCTGCCACTAGGTTACTCTTAGCCTCCAATGGATCAGGTGAGCTCTAGGTGGTGGGCAGTACTTTCTTATTTTTTATCATTACTATGATCAAAATACTGACACAAAGCAATTGAAGGGAGTAAAGGTTTGTTTCAGCTCAGGGTTCAGAGGCTGGTGTTCATCATGACAAGAAAGACACTGTGGCAGGAATAGCTCAAAGCAGTGGTGATGGAATGCTGCTCATTTCTGGAAGATCAGGAAGCTACAAAGAAAGGGTGTCAATGCTCAGCTGGCTTTCTCCTTTCCCCCTTTTTATTTAGTCTAAGACCCAATTAAAATACATAAAGCCATGTACATTCAGAGTGGGCCTTCCCTTCTCAATGAATCTTCTCTGGAAAAGCTCTCACAAACACCCTGAAAAGTGTGCTTCAGAGATGCCCTAAAGTGTTTCTTATCTAATCAAGTTGGCAATTGAAATTATCCATCCCAGCATCCAATTCAGACCTGTCCCATCCTCTCATTCCTGCTAGCTCATCATCACCACCACCATCTTCCAAGCCATTACCATCACTGTCAGTTAGCATCAATATCATAGTCATGTTCTTCCTAGTATAGAGCAAAGCAAGCTATTGCCCATAGGCCAAATCCTGAGAGCTACCCCTTTCTGTAAATCCTTTTTTACTGGTGCATAGCCACACCCTTTTGTTTACAGATTGTGGTCATTTTGTATGACAATGGCAGGTTGCATCAGAAATACATCTGCTCACAAAATCTGGACATATTTATTGTCTAACCTTTAAAGCAGTGGTTCTCAACCTGTGGGCTGCAATCCCTTTGGGAATGAATGAATAACCTTTTCATGAGGGGTTGCCTAAGACCATCAGAAAGCACAGATATTTATATTCATAACATTAGCAAAATTATAGTTATGAAGTATCAATGAAAACAATTTTATGGTTTGAGGTCACCACAACATGAGGAACTATAAAGGGTTGTAGCATTAGGAAGGATGAGAACCATTGATTTAAAGGAAAAGCTTGTGACCCCTAGTGCAGAAGGAATGCTTAAATATGTAATTATTTTAAATCCTTATACTTTTATGACTTACAGTTCCCATATTTTAGACATTTCTAACACATAACTAAATCTGAGTCTCCATTTCCTTGATAATACCCCTGACTTGCAATTTTTCCTTTATTGAATTGCTGATACATTCAGAACAGTGTTGGAGAATGGAACACAGACATTCAAAACTGTACTCCCACTTCTGATTTATCCTCTGCCAATTCACTTACCATGAAATAGCTGGAGTGTTCTTGTCAAAATGAGCATCTGAACAGATTGCCCACTGTGTCAAATCTTTCAGTGACTCTCTCTGTAGAAAACAAAGCATTCATCTTTGTCTTAGCCACCAAGTCCCACCCTGCACAGGAGCTGGGACTTTCCTACCTATTCAGTGTCATGTTTTACAGTTTCTTCTCCTACTTCGCTGACGAGTGTCTTGCCCACAAGGACCAATATTTTCTTCCTTACATGACTGACATTGCATCCCACCACAGTGCCTCTGTACTTACTGTTTCTTCTACTGGCCATAGTTTTTCTCTGCCTCTGTGTGGGACTAATCCTATCCACTTACTTAGGAAGCATTCCATGACCTCTTAAGTCATAAACCACTGTCCTTTTCCAGAGTTCTAGATACTTTTAATTGTAATCCCTATCACAGTCACAATATTGTATTTCTTGGTGTTAATTTTTCATTATAATTTTTGGTTCATCCCTCTGTCCCCACTTACCTTGCTCTCTCTCCAGAGTAGCCCCTGTCTTTAGCACAGGGATATGAATTTGCCTCCAGCTATTCTGCAAACAAGAGTCCAACAAGGTAATGCATACAAAAGTGTTTTGTCTACTCCACGTCACTATACAACTGGAAGAGATTATTACTATTACAAACAGATGAACCAAATGTGGAACTGCACATCTGTAATCCTAGTGTTTGGGAAACTGAGACAAGGAGATTATGAGATTAAGGCCAGCCTGGACTACATAGTGAGTTCCAGGCCAGTCTTGGCTATATAAAAGACCCTGATTCAAAAAAAATACAACAAAACTAATGAAAAATAATTATCCTTTAAAGAGAGGTTCTGTAGACAATGTCAGGCAATATGCATAGGAGAGGAAGTATCTAAGTTTGGGCTTTTATTGCTGTGAAGAGACACCATGATCATAGGCAAATCCAAGAGAACATTTTATTGAAGTGGCTTGCTTACAATTTCAGAGGTTTAGTGCATTATCACCATGGTGAAGAGCATGGTGACAGGCAAGCTGATGTGGTGCTGAAGGAACTGAGAGCCCTACATCTTACAGGCAACAGGAAGTCAGCTGAACATTACACTGCAGGAAGCTTGAGCACAAGAGACCTCAAAGCCTGCCCCCACAGTGACACACTTCCTCCACCAAGGTTCTACTTCCTAATAGTGACATTCCCTTTGGGGGCCATTTTCTCTCAAACCACCATAGGAGGTATTGGAAGACTCTTAAAGCAATGAATCCTTTCTCTGATCATTGAGAACACAGTATGGTTATGTCAAGCCCTGGAAATGTGTTCCTGAGAGTTTACCTCCTATTTTCACTATGTGATAGGAGACATGAACATACCTATCCACCTAATATTTTGATAATTTTTATGGTAATAAATGCATCCAGGGCAGTGGTTCTCAATATATGGGTTGCAATATTCTGCATATCAGATATTGACATTACCACTCATTACAGTAGCAAAATTACAGTTATGAAGTAGCAGCAAAGTAATTTTATGGTTGGGGGTCAGCACAACATAAAGAACTATATTAGAGTCTAAGCATTAGGAAGATTGAGAACCATTGCTCTAGAGAAGATGATAACTCCTTCAGAGAATCCTGAGAAAGAAAAAGATCCCATTCAGAGTATCATCAAAAGAAAATAAGTATTTATCCAGCCCTGGAATCTCACTTGACCTTTCTAAATATCAATGTAATAACCACAAACAAATAGTAAATTTCAAGGCACCACGCGAAAGTAAGCTTCCAAAAAGTCTGAGAAAATATTATTCAGCAGGGGGAAAAACAACAAATTGGAGTGGAAATAAAGCACAGTCTGTAAATGTGGTGAAGGGAAGAAAAGCATTTGAAGACATGACCTTTATCTGGCTTCTGAGTTGTACTGAGTGGTTTGATGCTGTTAGCAAGATGATCCTATTGATTTTCTTTTATTGGTTTAGTAAACAAATAGAAATCTAAGCATTATACCACTCGTGATATGTTATTTCCTATGCTTAAATGATTTGTTTTCTGCTCTCCTGGCCTGGGCTGCCACGTGAGGAAGAGGACAGTCTTAGATAGGCCCTTTAACCCTTGGGTTTCTGACTTGAAAATGAATTTTCTTATTATATTTCTCGTCTCACAGCTAGGAGTAATGGAAAAAAGAAATGCCTAGAACACATTCAGCAGATATCAATGACAAATTATTTTCCTAGAGAGGTTATCACCAGAAAATGCTTTGGGATGATCTATTGACTGCCAGTTTCCATATTATAATCTGCTGGCCTCAGAGACATCTTATTTCATTACAACATACATAGGATCCTTATACCACATAATGTCTGCAGCATTCCAGAGTATATTAATCTGTTTTCTGCTGCTATAATCAAACACCTGAGCTTTGTACTGGACCTCTGACTGTGATCTCTCATAGCAGATGGAATTACAGTAATAAAGATCCGTGGGAGGTGGAAACATTACAAAGGAAGCCAAAGATGTTCTGCAATATCTAACTATGTACAGATGTTTTACATTTGTTTATGCTATGAAATATTACTTAATTGTGTAAGTGTGTTATATTTGTTTATGCTGCATTTGTTTAATAATGTAATGATGTGTGTTTAATTATACAAAGATGTGTTTCAACTTGCCTGCCTATAAGGTACCTGATTGGTCTAATAAAGAGCTGAATGGCCAATAGCCAGGTGGGAAAAGGATAGGTGGGGCTGGCAGGCAGAGGGCATAAATAGGAGGAGAAATCTAGGCTCAAGAGAGAAGACAAGAGAGAGAACAAGGGAGAAAAGGGGGAACATACTCAGAGCCAGAAGCCAGGCAGTCACCAGCCAGGCAGACACTTGGAGCAGGAAAAGTGGAAAAGTAGGACATACAGAAAGAATAAAAGGAAGAAGAAGAAGTAGAAGAAGAAGAAGAAGAAGAAGAAGAAGAAGAAGAAGAAGAAGAAGAACAACAACAACAACAACAACAACAACAACAACAACAACAAGAGGAAGAAGAGGAAGAAGAAGGCATCAGCAAGAGAGAGAGAGAGAGGTGGGGGCGGAGAGAGAAGATAAAAAGGCCTGAGGTAAAATGAAGATGAAAAGAAACAGGTTCAGTTATAAGAACTAGCAAGAAAAGAGAAAAGCTAAGACCAAGCATTCAAAACTAATACTAATTCCCAGTGTTGTGATTTGGGGAGCCAATTGGGGGCCTAAAAGAAAAAGCCTGCTACACAAAGAAGCTGGGCTTTATCTTTTAGAATGACTTCCTCACTAGAACTAACTCATGGGTCCACCAAGAACTACCTCAATCCTCTCTGAGACTTAAGACTCCCCACTAGGCTGCAATTGATCATTTCTGATCATCATCAAACTGGGTACTAAGCTTCCAAGACACAATTCCTGGAGAGAGATTTATTACCCATATTTGAACTATAGCATCAAAGAAATGTTTTCAAATTAAATGAGGTAGTTTTGAAGAAGAAACAGTCCAGGCCACCATCTTAAACACAGTGGTTCTTTCCCTGCAGTGCTTCCAGAAAGCAAAGAAGAAAGTAAGAAAAGGAGAAAGGAATGAGGAAGAAAAGGAAAAGAGGAAGTACGAGTTAGTTTTTTTCTATGCAACAAAGAACTTTTGTATTGGTTACATTTCTCATTCTTTGGCTAGATACTTGGCAAGAAGCAACCTAAGGGTGGAAGGATATATTTTGGTTTGCACTTTGTGTGGACACAACCGATCATGGAGGGGAAAGCATGGCAGTAGTTGCCTCTGTGCACTGAGTATGCAGCTGAGATGTCTCACCTTCACATCTATAGGCAGAACAAGAGAAGAGGGACTGGACCAGGAAGTGGGTTTGGGATGTAACGCTCAAAGCCCATCCTCCTTTCCCCATCACTCATTTTCTCCAGGTAGTCCCCTAGAGGTTTCACAATTTCCCCAAATGGTGCCACCAGTTGGGGATCAATTACAAAACACACACTTTAATGGGTGTGTATTTCACATTCAGACCATAACAAGTCTGAACTTGACAATTTCCAGCAACTTCCATTTCATTAGTTTAGCTTCAGAGCACAAACTCTTGAGTTCAGTAGGACAGTCCTTCTGTTGGTCACAGTTGGGACCACTGGTGCATCTGCAGTCAACTGTAAATCAGCTGCCTGACTCTTACTGGGGGATTAGCTGGCTCTTGGAGCACTGGAGTGACCCAGCATGTGGCTTTCATCATCTGGCAGGCTAGCTTAGGCTTGTGTCCATGCTTCTGTTTGCATCCCACTTAAAAGGACCCTGGGGACAAAGCAAGAACAAGATCAGTGCATGCTGAAGGAGTGGACAGACTCCACCTTTTGACAGGAGGATCTGCATAGTCACTTTGTAAATGGCTAAGAATCCTGGTATGTGATGAATTAATGCTCTGTAGTCTACCATACTAGGGAAGATATAGTCATTTCTTTTGCTAGCAAATACAACAAAGGCATTGCAATACTGAGGTTGAGTTTGAAGTCCTCATGTTGAATTTCAAAAAAATACCAGCATTACCAGTGTCCCATCTTCCACAGTTTTGTCTGTTATAATAGGGCCAGATGATAACATAACTTCTTACTCATTCCCAGCGGGAACAATAAAACTTTCTGAGTAAGTATTCCTTCATCTTCTACCCCCTAGGATTGAATTAAGGCACAGTCAAGGGCTTAGTGCATATCACATGGCAAATCTATTTGGAAACAAAAATTTTAACAAACTGGCCTTTGTTTCTAATTTGTGTTAAAACAAAGACATGCTAAATGCTTTCTTCATTTAGATGTTTATTTATATGTATTTATATCTTAGTTATTTGATGGGTTCATTCTATGTGTCCAATCACTTCTTTATTCCTCATCTGTGTATTGTTTGGTCATATTTTTTCTCATTACTGAAAGAAAGCATCAAAACACAGTTTAAATATGGAGTGACATGCTCGTTGTTTCAGAGTGGAAAAAGAAGCTTGCAGTTAATTAGGATGTGCCAGTCATAACAATCAGGGTTGATTATAGGTACTTGTCTACATTCAGCTTTCCTACTAAGATATTTTCATGTAAATGAAAGAAAGTTCATTTGAAGCTAATTTTGTATGGGTACAGCATAATGTGACACTTGCATCTTAAGAAATCAGTGTAAGTCTCCTTTGTGTGAAATAGTAAGGTTATGTTTTTGTGAAATGGTTAATTGGTGAATCACTGAAGTTGTGTTTACCTTTAAGGTGACAATTGCTTATATGCTAAAAAAGAATGCTGATGTGTTTTGAGATCATGTTGATTTTGGCAATTGTCAGTACCACCCTGTTGTGTGGAAGGCAATAGTTGCCTTATCTAGGACAGTAGAACTGGAGGTCAGAGAGTCATTTGGAGCTGAGCATCTTACCATATGACTCTCCCTCCCTTGAGGTGGGATCTTGCGTAGAGCAGGCTGACATCAAACTAGTTAATATAGCTAAAGATGACCTTGAACTCTTGATGCTACTGATTTCATCGTTTGTTAGGGTTAGAAGTCTACACCACCATGCCCTGTTTTATGCTGTGGGTTTGGGGAGCAAACCCAGGGCTTCTTGAATGCTGGACAAATACTTTGCCAACTGAATTATACACTCAGCCTCTCCTCGACTTCTTCCTCTCCTTCCCTCCACTCCACTCTCTCATTTTGTCCTTGCCTCTTCTCTTCTTTTTCTAGTTCTGGGGTGGTACCAGGGACTCTACAGGCTATAAGTAAGGGTTCTATCACTGAGTTGCATCCTCAGCTCTTAACATGTGACCTTTATGCCTTGTCTTTAGCTTAAGTGGAGGTAACTGGCAACATTCTATACACTGGAATTTACTTGGACAGCTTGAAGCTAGGGAGGGGAGGGAAGGGGAGAGGAGAAAATGTAGGACAAAGTAGGTTTGAAGGGGAAAGGGAAAGCCAGAGGCAGGGTGAATGCTATCAGTGTTGTAGGATAATGCCATTGTGGCAGCAGTTTTAAGAGGTATACTGGCCACTTCTAGGGTGGACCATTCCATCCGGGTACACATGCTTTCCCCACTGGTTAAGAAGTCATCTTTTGAGATGGCTCAGAAAACAGTTCCAACAGTGCTCTCCATCTCCCCTACCATTTAATAAAAACATTGTGTGGTGATATATTTTGTATTTAATAAAATCAGAATGCCCACAATCAAGTCATGAGGGTCAGAGAGTGGTAAACCCCATACCTTCAATCCCATCACTCAGGAGACAGAAATCATTCTGGATTTCTGTGAGTTCAAGGCCTAACAGCCAAGCAATAGTAGGTCACACTCTAGGATTATGATACAGAGTTGAACCTGGAAGTGAAACTGTTGGGTGGGCAAGATATTGAAGGCAAGAGGAGGCAGACATTCATGCATTTTGTAGAAGCAACCAGCCAGGCTGAGGACTCTTGAAGATAGCATTTACCCTGTTCTGCCTGGGTGAGTGAGAATTGACTGTGGACTGTTTCCTCTCTCTCATATTCCACGCTGATTTTATTAAATATAAAATATATTATTACAACATTGCTCTTCCCTTTCTAAATACTTTAGCTCTGTATCTCAGCTTAAGCTGTTCTTTTTTTTTTTTTTTTTTTTTTTTTTTTTTTTTTTTGGAGTGATCTCTTCTGTGTCTTTACATGGAAAGAGTTGTACATTCTTTAGGAGGTAGCAGATCATCACCCTTCAGAGTCAATTTACTTGGATCCATTTCCCTCCTCTGGATTAGGGCATCCTTTCACAGAGGAGCTTGTTGCTGCCATTTCAGATGGCACCCACAGAAATCATAGCATTCTGGATTTAGATACCAACTAGTTCCACTAACCAAGGGACCATGTATATTGTATAACCTGCTTGAGACATGTGGAGGCATTTGGTATATATTTACTGAATTGATTATATTTAGAAATTTCAGAAGCCAAATCACATTTGATCTCTTTTGAATGAGTTGTATCTAGAATCAGACAAGCCAGTCTGTGGAGGCAAGGTCTTGTTCAGAAGGGTTGGAGCATAAATAGGGGGACCACAAGGTTCTAGAATCTCTTGTGCTTGTTCCTCAATGGCAGTACTTACAAGCTTACAGTATGGTCTGGTCCTTAACATGTCCACTAGGCCCCATCCTCACCATTTATGTTGTTTTCCCTATCAGTGTGGGAAAGATCTCTTTACTAATTTCTGGTCCCATTCCTAATTGCCAGGGCTCTTTGCCCTCTGGTCCTATCTTCCATGATGTTAGTGTCATTATCAGGGATTGTGAGACAATCTCTGATCCTCAGTCTGGGTCACTAATTAATCATTACATCCTAGGAAGTACTGAGCCTTCTAGGATGTTACATGTCACAGTTTTGTTTTGTTCTTTGATCAGGGACACATTGCTTCAGAGGGCAGCAGAATAACTGCTCAAGGCTTCTGTCAACTGTGCACTTTACCCACTGGGTTAGCCTGCACCCTCAAGATGCATGGCCCGAGGACCAGCTACCCAGAGAAGCTAAAGCTGAGTTTGGAGGCAGACTCCCCCAAAGCTTTCTTTTGCTCTGGAACAGAATCCTAAATACACTGACAAAGAGATTCCTTCTCAATCAAACTATTTGTAGAGATTGCTTGCCTTTTTCCCTTGTTGCACTGGCTTTAGCCAGGGTTTTAGCCAGCTTGATAAATGGAGGAAGTTGGATACATCCCCAGCCTCCTGATGTCATGGTTTGGGGCACTCTGTAAGTGTGGGAGGGTTCAGTTAATCTCAGCAATTGGTGAGTTAGCTGTTCTTCTCTGAGAAACTTCTCTGTTCTGTGCCATGTCTTACATAAGTTGATAGGGCTTCTTTTGTGACTTGTCCTTTCCTTTTAATGATGTAAGATCCCCAAACATTGGCAGCCACTATGTTTTGTTACTGAAGTGCTGGTGTGGATGAGATTCTGCTTCCTGTTTAGTTGCTCCAAGGGCTGATGGGGGTGTGGTGTCTGTCCATCAAGGTAAGATGGGATTCACAGGCAGGAGGATGGGTAGCTTTTTATTTAAGTTTAGGCTTCAGTGTTGATCGGGCAAGTTCACAACATTTTTTTTTTGGCTATTGTTTTCAGTAATTTGCGCAAGTAAATTCCTACTTTCTAGGAGGAGAACTGGCTTTTTGTTTGTTTTTTTTTTTGTCTCTGAGATCATAAGCCTTTGTACCCCAAAATGAGAGGGGAGGTGACAATGAGCAGAGAAAGTGATATTTGTTCCACCCTAGACCTTCATTTAGGAGCTCTGTTTAGTCCATAATCTTCCAATTTTCTTCACTAAAAGAAGTAGCCTTACTTGTATAAATAATACATGAAGACATTGATGTGTTCTATAGAATTAAAGTTGGCTTCAACCTGTATGTAACAGTCTTGTCTATGAAGGATTGGTAGATTTTCTTCTATGATTTTTTTATTAGCTGACCCATGTCATTTATACAAACAAACACATGCATATACAGCTTGATTGTTTCTTAACATGGCATTATGTATACATATTAGTGTATCAAGAGCTTGCTTTTTTCACTGACATTCTCTATAATGTCTTTTAAATCAACTGCACTTTAAGCCATTGAATTATATTGGATAATGTAGCTGTTCCATCAGTTAAATATTTATGTCCTGGAATATTGAGAATTTCTCCCTCACCTCACATAAGGCTATAATAACAGTGTTTTGTTGGTGCATTTGTGAATGCCAGTATACTTCTGAATTTAAAATCTCTACACATTTTTAGTGTTTTAAGAATAAATTATACACATACAGAAAAATGCATAGTTATGTAAAAATACAACTAACTGACTTAGTTCATCCAGTGTTGCTTGTCAGTATATGAGTTCATCATTGACTACTTATAATTAGATAACCAATCAGGAGGCTTATCCCCAAGAAAAGACTAGTTCACCCTCTGTCAGTAGTCCTTAGTTGTCTGGCATTCTTTGTAAAATACATAGAAGAGGTTTCAGGAAGGAAAGGAAAAGGGAAAACAAAGGCAAATTTCTTTTAATTTCAAAAAATAAAAACAATTAGGAGTAAAATAAATTCTAAAAACAAAACTAAAGCATATACAATTTAAAAATCAAAATCTCAAAGTTGCTTTTTTTTTCCCAGCAGCAGTGCATGCAAATGTTTATTTTGCCACATGCTCTCCATCTTTGGGTATTATTAGCATGTTTTCATCCACTGGGAAAAACAAATATCATTGTTGTTTGTCCTATTTCTCTACCTGAAAACGTTCCAGAGGAGCAAACAGGGCCTCCTGTTGTTCATTAATCAGCTGTGTTACCTACAATAATTAAGTGTGCTTTACTGCAGTTGTCAATAAGGTTTTGGAAGACATGATATGCTTGAGTTGTGAAATGGCATCAAAATATTATTTGGAATTCTTATGTAGAAAATAACTTTTACAAATGTTCAATAAAATGATGTCTATACTTAGCTCACAATTAATTGGTTTCCATTTGATTATGCTAATGTTTTGGTGGAATCATACATCCATTCATTTGTAATCCATTCATCCAAGGACAGAACAACACGTTCGGGTTTCAGTTTTTCTTGCCTTGTATAAACATTGGTTAATGGAGTTTTTGGCATGTTGGATTTGAATTCATTAAGACATGGATTTTTTTTTTTCCTCTTAAAGAACCTACTTACTGTAATCAAGACAATCTCACTGTGGTTTACTTAGTTCTTCTTTGCACTCATGTCCTGGATTCCTCCTTGAACATCAACTGCTGTCCTAGCAATAAGTTTACAAAACACAGAAGTACATCAGTTCACTCCAAGATGACCCGATAGATTGTTTCTTTATTGAAAATCTTGATTTTGAAAGTCATGATGTTTTTATTTCACATGAGATGATACCATTAATGTGAAGTGACTGCCATCTTTGAGTTAATAGTTTACCAAAGTAAAGTGTTCTAGAATATCCTAAAAGATACAAACCATGAAGTCAGCAGAGTTCTGTGCTTTAAATAACTGCCCTGTTTCTTCCCTCCACCATGTTTCTGGTATTTCAAGTCATGCTGTAGTGAATGACTAGCTCAGGTCCAAACTTATTAGTCAGTCAGTAGTCATTTTCCTAACCTTAAAGAAAATAATGTGCGGAACACCTGGTAAATAACTACCCAATACTTGGTTTAAAGGAGTTTAGGTTCTAGGGAAGATAAGATACAGAATATCTGAGAAAAAATTAGTAAAAATGTACAGTATATGAAGTGTACATGGCCAATTGTCTCTGGAAGACACACCTCTGATCTATCTGACTGCCCCACCATCTGTTTAACTTTCTTTTCCTCTTGCGGCGAAAACATACCATGACCAAAGCAATTAAGGAAGAACTGTTCAGTTTGGCTCTCAGAGAGAGGATACAGTCGCCCATGACTGTCAAGTCAAGGAGTTGGGGGCTTGAAACTTCTTGAGTCGGAAAGAACAGAGTTAGGAATGCTCATTCTCAGTTAGCTTTCTCTTTTTGATGCAGCACAGGAACCAATCGCTGGCAATGATGCCACCCATTTTTTATATGGGTCTTCCTACATCGTTCAACCTAGTCAAGATCATAGGCATGCCTAGGGACCAACTCAATTAAATTAACTCCTCTCAGATGTGCTCAGAAGCTTATGTCCCAGGTGGTTCAAGTCCTAGGTGAATCAACACTAATTATTAAACTATCCAGCATACCTGTAACACAATTAATTTGGATTTACACTGAATGGCAATGCATATGTGGATTAGGTCACTCCCTCATCACCTCCCCGTCCCTAAAAAGCCTTGACTCCTGGGTTGTTCCTTCTGTTTATAATCTATTCCCCAGTAGTAAAATTTGCATTGTTCATTTCTTTCGTAACTCCACTGTCAACATGCAGCCTTTGTGGGCAGTATTATTGCCTTTTTGGCACTGTGAAGGTCCACTTTGCACTGGCTAATTATTTGTTATTGTTTTTATTTTCAGATGTGCACAGAGTGTCTCCCCTCTTCTCTCTGAACTTCCTATCAGGTGAGTCAAGAGAGCCCTACATGGGGCTGGAGAGATGGCTCAGTGGTTGGGAGCACCGTCTGCTCTTCCAGGGACCCGGGTTCGATTCCCAGCACCCACATGGCAGCTAGCAGCTGTCTGTGGTTCCAGTTCCGGGCAGACACCAAGGCAAATAAATAAATACATAAATAAAGTTTAAAAAAAAATAAAAATTAAAAAATAAAATTAAAAAAAAAAAAAAAAA